>JAVDPK010001752.1:26007-51610 GCA_034780415.1 Cichlasoma orientale | reverse complement strand
CCATTTTTGTAGTTTGATAGCAGCGATACGATTATCTACCCGCAGAGAAACTTTTTATTCCCAAGTTTATTAAAGATGACAACAACGGAAGACTTGTCCATCCAGCCTCACGTGTTCGAGCCGGAGTCTGACCCACAGCAGGAGAATGAAGACGATGAATCGCTGCGAGAACAAAAAATGGCGGATTCACGAAATTGGTTAGCCGGAAGTCCATGACCTTGTTTAGCAGTTCCACAGCAAACACTGCGACGTAACAGACAAGAAAACGTAACAGGGAACAGAGACACCTGAACAGACTGAAAATTATGACCCAAAAAGAATATAAAGATATCTACGCAGCACCGGGAGAGAATGCATTTACATTTCCTGCACTCCCACACACAAAAAAGCATTTAAGGGCTAAAAAAGTGGATTTTGCATGATATGTCCCCTTTAAAACAATCTGAACATCATTTTTAATCTGAACTAGTTAAAATTAGCAAGCTAGTAGATCACAAGCTGACCCTAAGCTGGATACGCGGTTAAGAAAATGAATGGTCTGATGGAAGAATGGTCTTCTATGGTCTGCTCTTGACTGACTGAACATCCATCAGTTTAGCTGGTAATGCTCAGGTCGACAGTCTGCTGGGAGACTGAACACGAGTTGCCAATAATGCTAATTTTAGCAATGTTACGTTGATTGTCGGTGTTTCAGAGGTTTCATACAAATGTTGATCTCTGGACAACTACTCAGCAAAATCAGGACATGCATAATCAGTCAAATGAGTAATTTTCTTTCACTGAAATATAAACGTTCTGCTGACAGTAATTAAAGAACTTTACTGTAAAGTTGTGGTCGTAACACCTCCATTTTTCATTCTGATTCTTCAAAGAATTCTTTTGGAAGCTATAAAAATGTTTGATTTATACTCACAGACATAAACAATCAGCCATCTTTCACACTTAAAAAGCTCTGAAACGAAATCAGCGAGTTTCTCTTTAAATCCTGAAGGTCTGTGAGAAGATTTAATCTCATGTCGGTCCATCTATAATAAATAAAAACATTCACGCACAAAAACTAAACACTCACGGTCTCCACCAATCAGACAGCAGCACACACAAACAAACATGCTGAGAATCACTGTAACAACCAAGCCATCACAACAGAGAGGCAAGAACTATACAATCTGAGTTAGACCGCCAACATGTCTGCCACAACGTCACAGGGTCCTTAACTGCAGGGTTCAGGTTTTTTAGAGGGTTCAGGTTTTTTAGAGGGTTCAGGTTTGTTGGAGGGTTTGGATTTGGTGCAGGTTTGGAGTTCTGCTGCAGGGTTCAGGTGTTTCTAAAGTTTTGGGTTTGAGTTTGTCTCTGTGCTTTGACTTCAAGTTGTTCACTGAATGCGTTCCTTCCTTCTCAGAGGCTCAACACAGTCGACCGTGTCTCTCCATTTGTTGGTTCCTGGGTCACAGAACCAGATGCTCGGTTCTGTGCTGGTCTAGAAAAAGAGGATTTGGGCTGTGGCTGAAGGACAAAGTGAGGTCGTCGGATAAATGTGACCTCTGTTTCTGATAGAAGATACTGATAGGTCTGTTTATAACCACTGAATCCATCCTTCTTGGGATGAGTCTGATTTCTTGGGATAAGCTATTATTATTTTATTATTATTATTATTATTATTATTATTATTATTATCTCTGACTCTCCTCCACAGCATGTCTTTTGTCTTGTCTCCCTCCCCTCAACCTCAGGAGGTTTCTTCCTGTTAAAAGGGAGTTTTTCCTTACTACTGTCGCCAAGTGCTTGCTCATAGAGATTCATTTTGATTGTTGGGTTTTCTCTGTATTATTGTAGGGTCTTTACCTTACAATATAAAGCGCCTTGAGGCGACTGTTTTATTTGGCGCTATATAAATTAAATTGAATTGAACTGAACCGAATTGAATTGAATTATTATTTTGTGGCACTCTCTGGTGAGTCCACTGGGGAAAACAAGCAGTTGACATGACGCCGATGTCCAGCCTAGACTCTCTGAGGGGTACGATGTCTTTTTGTGGAGAGAAACTGTCTGAGTGTTGAACTCCTGAACCTTGAGCTCATCATCTCCTGGGTGGAAACCTCTTCTCACAGCTTTTTGCTTGCATAGCATCACGCTCCTTGCTGCCAACCAGGTTTTGTGCTGTTAATGTCCAGTTTCAGAGTAAGGCTTTTATTTTGAAAGGTAACAGACTAATCCTTGAACCGCCGTCCCTGAAGACTCTTGTAATAGTTCTCCTGTTCAGTCTGGTTACGGATCTCTCGATCCAACAGAACCAGTGCCGTCTTGCGCCTCATGGCCATTTCCCTGCGCTGAGCATCCGCTGGCATCTCCACCTGTGGGTGAGGTGGGTTTGGCGATATGGCAGGGTCGATAGCGGCACATGGTGAGGCGGAGCGGCGTGGGTGGAAGCTACTGCTACGGGTGGCCGGATCTCCTCTGTTCATGTTTGAGAGGTTGTAGGTTTCTCGTGGGTCTCCCCCATTGGATGCCCCTGCCCACTCCCATGGGTTACCATTACCTGAGAGGGGTGGGGCCTGGGGTGGAGGCGGGACTTGAACAACAGGATGGTGGGGGGCATGGGCATCTACTGTAATGATACCAGGCCCCTCCCATGGCTGCTCAGAGGGGGGGCGGTAGTGCGGTGAGTCAGCAGTGGAGGAGATGGCCGAGCAGGTTGAGGTGGTTTCAGAGGATTTCTCCCCAGAGGAGGAGGATGGCAGAAGGCCCTGCTGCTTGGACATGGCAATGACTTGCATGAGTCGCGGTTGGTTTGCAGCACCACGCCCAGACCCCTCCCCCGTTGTCTTCTCCCGGATGGCAAGCCACTTAGCCCGGGTCAGGGCACTCTTTGGAGAGACTGGCGGGGGTCCTGCTTCTGGGATCTGTGGCGGTCTGGGAGTTGCCACAGCTTTGGCCCCCCCTGGAGGTGGAGTGGGGTTGCGACTTGGGTTTGTCCTCCCAGAGTGCACTGCAGGCTGGTAAATTGGGGCCTGAGAACCCCCATCATCAGTCCCCACAGAGCCCACCTCAGAGCTGTCCTCACTGGCTTCGCGGTCCGTCTCATCCCGCACACTCAGTCCTCGCATCTCCATTGACTTCTGCTTCCACTCCGACACCAGCTGCTGTGACCTCATCGGGTCCATGGGGACCTGTACGGCCTTCAGACGGCGCTGCACCGGTTGCACCGGCTGCGTCGGCAGGACCGGCTCCTCCGGCCCATCATTGGCCCCCAGCACCCCGTTTACATTCATGCTAGCCCTTGGCAGCGTGTTGCTGAAGGTCACCATGGTCTCCTTCCCCATGGGGCTGCGGGGAGCCAGCAGCTCCACGTCCACACTGGCCCTCTTCAGGCTCCCCATGGAGCCCTTCTCCCTCTGCAGGGGCCCCAAGCCCTCCAGCCGGTCCATGGGGGCCGGAACCGCTGCTATCTCATCATTACTTTCAGAGGCAGAGGCGGGTCCTTTGTTGTAGACAGACTCGTGTCCTCGCTCAGTCAGTGCTCGTAGAGGGTCTGCCTTTGGGGGTGGGGGAGGCGGGGCTGCAGTGATGTCATCAGATGATTTGAAGTTGGCAACAGCATGAAGGGCCTGAACGAGGAGAATAAAATCACGTGAGTGTTTTTTGAAAACCGAGTCATAAACCTACTTCAGCAGGAAAATACTAAATGTGATCATCAGATCAAAGCTCTTCTGTGTGCTGGTGATCAGAGACAGTTTGACCATCGGCACGCAGTTTTATTATTACTTTTCAAATACAAATCCCTCCCTCTCCCTCAGTTACTAATTTCTATTGAAACAGGCTTTAAATGATTTGAAAGTCTTTGCTTTCTGTTTAGTCACTGAGTTGAAACGTTTTGGCAAACAGGGTTCGAATGTTTTCATGTTGTTTCTGTGCTTATGATGCTGTTTAGTGAGTGAGGTGAGTGACTGCTTTATAAAACCAGCAGCACTAAATCACTTAACCTAAACACCTTTCAGCATGTTTTCCCTGTGCTGCAGTGTGAATGATTAAAGGTGCCTCAGTGACCCTCTGTCCATATTTTAATGTCACATGTGCTGTTCAGATGTTTCTGTTGTGCTGGGAGGTTTCACTCATACTCGGTTTGATATTCAGTGCATCTGGACCCCAGCATCTCTCTGTGAAGCTCTTGAGCTGAAGCATGCTGGCTAAATAAAGATCTGAGTCCTCCACTGAGTCACTCAGAGCTGCAGAGCTGTTGGTTTTTGATCCGCCATCAGCCTCCGGTTTAAACTGATGCAGTTGCCATGACAACAGCAACACAAAGCCATGTCCGTAACAACAGCTAGACTGTCTGATAAGCTGCTAAAACTCTGAGGGCTGCAGATTCAGACTTTAGTTTGGCTTCATCAGACAGGAAACACATAACAGCAGGAGCTTTAAAAACTCAGATCCCCGTTAGCTGCAGCAATGCAGCAGCCATTCTGCCTGGGGACATTCGGCAGGTGCGTGCTTTATCTCACCAGGTAGGCGGCGATGAAGGCTCCGATGAGGAAGCCCACGTAGACGTCAATGGGGTGGCTGCGATGTTGCGTGATCTGAGTCAGACCGGTCAGTGCTGCCGCGATGGCGAATGCAAACACCAGCACGGGTTTGAGCAACTTGGTGCTGTCCGAGATGGTCGAGTTAAAGTACATCTGACAGGAAACAGAAGCTCACATCAGACGACGCTGCAATGCAGCACATTCAACGCATCTTTACATACTCAGCATGTTTCCTACAAACAAAAGTCAGCAGTAAAAGCAGAGCTAAGGCTGGCTGCAGCTTTCGGAACTGGAACGTTTTCCTAAAGACATTTTTAGAAGCATGAAAAATAATTTTCAGCATCTTTCTCAGAAAAAATGCTTCTGAATTTGTTCCAAGATCCAAAAACTGTGTTTTAATGACCTGGAAGAATTTACATCAGGATCTAAAATTGCTCCCAGGTTTGAGACCCTGCGTCTCTGGGCTGAACCTGAAGTCTGTTTTTAGCTCAGGGCTTCTCCATGGAACTAAAATCACATCAGCGTGTTTCTGTGGGAAGGTTTTCTTTGTCGCACTTACAGAAACATAAACAGCAGCGAACGCTGACAGAGTTGCATGCTGGGAAGGAAACGTCTTTCTGTAAGTACACAAGAAGAAAATACTGATCAACAATCAGTCTCAACATTTCGAGCAACAGCGACACAAACAGGAAGTACGGTGAGCACCTGGCAGCCATGATGGCGTGCTCATCCTGCCCAGAGCAGATATCTGTAGTGATGTAAGCATTTTTGTCACATGACACGCCCGCCAGAGTGTAGTTGGGTTTGCAGACGGTGAGGAAGAATGGAGCGTGGTAACCGGTGGACAGCTGGATGATGTCAGTGAGCAGCGCTGTCGCACACAGGCCGAACACATGCACACCTGCAGGCAGACAGGTGACACGTCAGAGAGACAGACAGACAGGTGACATGTCATAGACACACACAGGTGACACGTCAGAGAGACAGATGACACTTCAGAGACACAGGAGACATGCCACAGAGACAGACAGGTGACACGTCACAGACACAGGTGACATGTCACAGAGAGAGATAAACGACACGTTACAGAGAGAGACAAACAGGTGGACATTTGGCAGGTACAGCAGACGCAGCCATACCTACAAAGCGGACCGTCCTCCTCAGGAAGGAGTTGAAGCTGCAGCCACCAGCATTGATGCTTCCTTCGGCTCGGCGAAGCTTCAGGCGGGACTGCAGGCAGTAGATCACTCCTTCCACCAGCATGATCTGAGGTACAAAACAAACCTACCTCAGCAGCCTACAGCAGGACAGGTTGACCATGCACCCTGTCTACAAACCATTAAACATCAAATGTGTTTCTGCTTAGGTGAGGTGGACAGGTGGAGAAGGCAAAGGCACCAATATCTGCAGATGTTTAAGGATTGTTCCATTGTTTGTGAGGTCAGAATGATCTGGACAGTCAGAGGACCCACCAAGCACCTATCCACCCACCAATCACTAACCCATCTAATCACCCCTCCAACCACCCACACAACCACCCACTAATCACCTATCAATCCGTCATCCAAAAACCAACACACACACACCCACCCATCCAATCACCCACCAACACACCCACCCATCCAACAACCAATTCATCAACCACCCATCAATCCAACCACCCACCAACACATCCTGCTTGTGGGTGTGTCTTTGCTTTATGTTAATAAAGCTACTTTCCTGTAGTTGACCAGTATGTGGAGCATACAGGAACTGCAAAGTTAGACCAAGGTCTGTGTCTTGTTTTTGAATTTTTATGGTTAAATAGTTTTTTGCTGGTTTTTGGTTTATTTTTTGGTGGTCTGGGAGCAGGCACCGTCTCTATGGGGATGGGGTTTTGGGGGGATGGCAGGAGGAGAGAAGCTGCAGAGAGGCGTGTAAGACTGCAACTAACCTATCCAACCAACCACCCATCCAGCCACCAGTACATCCACTACTCATCCATCCTCTTAGCCACCTAATTGCCCAGGCTAGTTCCTCATCATTAAAGACATCATCTGACATAATCAATAAACAATAATAAATGATGGTACCGAGGCCGCAGGGCCGGCAAAGGCGAGGCTTAGCAGCATCAGCAGTGGAATCAGCTCATCTCCTCCGTCCACGTACGGCATGCTCAGATCCCTGTCGTGGCAGCGGAAGCCCACCTGAGCTGGCTTGACCACATCGGTCAGCTCCAGGAAGTACAGCGACACCATAGAAGAAGCCACGATGGGCAGCTGCGTGCACACAAACAAATACACAACAGCTGTTAGTGGAATCATCTTACGCTGATCTTCGTCCACATGGCAGGAGGTGCTGCCAAAATGCAGGTCTGAGATTACAGGCAGTGTAAAGAGAAAGCAGAATCTGTTTGTATTCTTATTTAGGGATGGAAATGGAAGAAAACATTGTTCTTCTTCCTTTCAGATGCCACAAACTGTGTGCCAGGTGTTCATTCTGCTGATTGGTTGATGTTTCAGGGTCAGGAACAGGACAGCAGATGCAGGAGGAAGTGTTCTAGTGTGATTAATCTTCTCTGTCTACCTTTCCTAGAGTGCAAACACACCTGTCTACAGGTTTAGCACAAACCTGCAGGTTGATGCCAGATCATGTTTCCCCACAAATAAATCTCCTTAGAGCTCAATCAGTACTGGACTGTGACTGATTCCTCTGGTTGTTTTAGTTCAAGTATGATTACTGTGTGTGTTTATGTGTTCTGTGGACGAATCACTGCAAAGTACACCCACCAACCGCTCTCCCACCTAGAAAAAAGTTTCCCTCCTCTGGTCAAAATAGCTATCAGCCAATAACCTGTCAGTCAAAAGTTGTTAGCCAATAAGTGTGCCCCAGATAAATTCACAGATTCAAGATTCAATACTTTACTGCCATCTCGACATGTCCATAGGAATTTGTTTCAGTTAAGACCCACACATTGCTAAGAACACACACACACACACAATGTGATACAATAAAATTAATACCGAGATAAAACATTGAACACAATAGGATACAATAAAAATCGAAGCTATGCGCTAGGTTAAGCTAAGAGTTTAAGCCAGTGACCAACATTTACAAACTGGACTTCATATTTTACTCATTGGCTTCACTATTCAGATCCAGGAGCTGCATCCATGTTTATACAGTCTGTGGAGCTGAAGCACATCATCTGTCTAACTTGGTGGAGGCAATGTTACGGCGTGCACACGTATGGCTGCCAGCGGAGCCGGGTAACGGTGGTGTTTATTGATGATGTGACTGCTGATGGAAGCAGCAGAATGAGCTGTGAGGTGTACAGGGCTGCGCAGATTCAGACAGATGATGCAAAGCTGATCAGAGCTTCACAGAGCAGATGATAATGAGCCAAAGTAACCCAAGAGTTACTTTGGGCAAAGAAATGGGATGTTCGTAAAGGCGCCTGATCTCAGCCCAGCAGCAGCTTTTCAGTTATTAAATACAAAACTGAAGGCAGAGACCCACAAACAAGCAGCAGCTGGAGGTGCTGCAGTAAAGGCCTGAAAAGTATCTCAAGGAGGAAACACAGCATGAGGTGATGTCCATAGTTCTTCAGGCAGTCACTGCTTGCAGAGGATTTTCGTATTAAAAATGATAAAATTATACTTAAACCTCCCCTCCAAAAGTATTGGAACAGTGAGGCTGATCCCTTCATTTTTGTTGTAGACTGAAAACATTTGGGTTTGACATTAAAAAAAATCAATAAGAGACGAAAGATCAACATCTCAGATTTTATTTCCAGGTATTTCCATCTGGATCTGATACACAGCTCAGAAGCACCTTTGGTCTGAAACAGACTTAATATTTAGTTGCAGATCATTTGTCTGCAATAACTGCATCAAGCCTGTGACCCTCTGACATCACTAAACCTTTACATTCTTCTTCTGTGGTGCTTTTCCAGCTTTCACTGCAGCCTCTATCAACGGTTGTTTGATTGGGGGCGGGGGGGGGGGGTCCTCCCTTCAGTCTCCTCTTTAGCAGCTAAAATGCTCTACAGGGTTTAAGTCTGGAGACTGACTAGGCCGGTCTAAAACCTTCCACTTCCTGCCCCTGATGAACTCCTGTGTGTTTGGCTCATTGTCCTGCTGCATGATGAAGGATCTCTCAATCGGTTTGGTTCCATCTTTCTGTAAACTGACAGACAAACTGTTTCTGTAGAATTCTGAGGTCATCGTACTGCTGGCATCATGGTGACATCATCAATGAAGATTAACGGCCCAGAAGAAGCCATGCAAGCCCGAGCCATGACATCGCCTCCACTGTGCTTCACAGATGAGCTCGTTTGTTTGGGATCATGAGCAGATCCTTTCTTTCTCCATCACCATGGTAACGGTTCATTTTAGTCTCATCAGCCCATCAAACTTTGTCCCCGAGTTTCTGAGGCTTGTCTTTGAACTTCCTGGCAGATTCCAGCCTGGCCTTCCTGTTCTTCTTGCTCATTAGTGGTTTGCGTCTTCTGGTCAAGCCTCTGTGCTTTAGTTCATGAAGTCTTCTGTGAACAGTAGATTGTGATACCGTCACTCCTGCCCTCTGGAGGTTGCTGCTGATGTCACTAACAGCTGTTTTAGAGTCTTTCTTACGTCCAATGTTTCTGTCATCAGCTGCTGTTGTTTTCCTTGATCTAACTGTTCCACATATGTTACTTAGTACACCTGTGATGATGTTCTTCTTCAGGACGTTCCAAATGTTTGTACTGGCTAATGTTTATTCATGGCTCTGATTGATTTTCCATCTTCTCTCAGCTTCAAAGCTGCTTGTTTTTCACCCACAGGCAGCTCTCATGTTTCATGTTGGTTCCTCCTCTAACTATAAATGCAGTCTGCACAGCAGAACCAGAATCTGAACCTGAGCGCAGACATTCAGCGCTATTTATTGTTTGAATAATCAATGTAACAGGACACACCTGAGCACCAAAACACACCTGTTCATGTTCCAGTACTTTTGGAGGGGAGTGTATGTAAGTTTGTTCAACTATTTTTGAGCCCCTGAAAATGGCCAGTGTGAATAAAAATAATTCCTAAACAGTTAATTAATACTTTTGTTAAACACTTTGAATTAAAGATGAAAGTCTGCACTTCAATCATGTCCTGTTTGATTTAAAACCCTCTGTGATGGTGTGCAGAGGCGGAGGTACAAAAGCTGTGTTTGTCCAAATACTTATGCACCTGACTGTAAATACAGTCCTTGGTATCATGTGACTGTTTGTTTGCTTGTTTGTTCCTCTCACCTCTACGAAGTAGAAACATGGCAGCAGAGTCAGACTGTCCTTTGGAGGTTTCTTCTTCATCTTCTCTGAAGGGGAAGATGTCATCATCATCATCATCCTCATCAACCTACACACTCACACACACACACACACACACACACACACACACACACCAGAGGTTAAGATTATTTTCTGATTATAAATAAATTAAACGCTTGAGACCTTTCAGAGAAACTGATTTGTCTCTGAGCTTCTGTCCAATCACATCTTCCGATCTGATCACCTGACAGAGTTGCAATCATATTTCAGGAGGGGTGGTGCTAACCCACGCCCCCCTCAGGACGTGGCTGATGAAACCATGTTGTTCACTGTTTGCTGCTTCATAGCAGAGATGTTAAAAACACGGACGCAGCCTCTGGCTCAGAAAAATGAAGTGCATTAAATCTGCATTCTTCCTCAAGGCCACCAGGGGGACAGCTGTGTCATGGCTTTTTGTTCGCCATTTCGGATATGTGACAATCATGGTGACAGTGTAGGATCACACAGGCTTAGAGACCGGTCACTGACCGCCATTTTTCCCTAATACGCTGCTTTAGAACCTCTCTTCACACACTGTCCGAACTGGAAATTAAAATTATGGATCTGGTCAGCTGGTCTCTCAACGCTATTGATGATCAAATTTTCATCATGAGGAGATTGGGGAAAGGAGAACCCTCTTTCCCCTTGTCCGACTGACATACCCGGCTGGCTACGTTATGGATTCCTGTGAGTGGAAAATGACTGGCCTGGCTGTACTGTCGATTGAGGACGTGGCATATATATTGGCTTATTGATACCAGGATTTCTCCTGATTGGACTTGGGGATACCTGGCTTATCGTGAAATTCGAGAAGTCTGGGCAGCTGTTCGGGCCTTGGTAAGGCTGCCCGTGAAGGATGCAGAGCAGTACAAACTCAACTCAGACTCAGTATGCTAGAGATGAATTTTGAATGGATTTGATCTTGGAGGGCTGTCTGTTTCTGCGGCGAGGATGAACCAAGAAAATTCAGATGTACAATCTCATTGTACATCCTGTATAATGACAATAAAGGCATTCTATTCTATTCTATTCTATGATTGGATTTTTCGCCATTGAGAGGTACCAGTAAGACTGTAAGGCTGTCAGCAAATTAATCAGTTATGACAGCCTGTACCAAAACAATTGCAGTATCTGACCGGCTCCCTGACCGGCCTTGGATAGCCGTGTACTGTATCTCATTTTTCTCCTGGGTGTTTTGTAAACAGATGCTCTACGCCCCCGCCTGTCCCGCCTTCTGACCTGTGTGAACTGATATCCCTAGACCAAGCTGCTGATGAACATTCCACCACTTATCAGGAACTGTTAGCTAAGGGGGGAGCTGGGTCAGCCCCACAGTAACCTGAACCCACTCGCCTCCACTGGCCCCATTCCATCCCTGCCCCTCCCCACTCTAGCGCACACACACAAAACATATTTTACAAACTGTCCCCGAGCACAAAATGATCTCTCCTCGAATACAAAACAGCTTCTCCTCGCGTGCGAAACAGTTCTGCTGTAAGTTTGTGCCAAAAGTCACATGACATGACAAGGTCACTTTCCCTCCTCGACAGCAGGGATCATTATTAGCTTTTTTGTTCACAATATTAACTGTTTTGACCCACAATTGTTGCTGTATGCCGTTATGTCTGATAATCGAGGTCAAAAATGCTGGACTGTACATTATGTCTAGGTTTTTTTTTTTTTCCATAGTTCTGCTATTGAATTCATCCATTTCCTCAGCTGGTTATAACAAAATACATGGACTGTTGCTTTCATCTGAAGGAAGAACAATCAAGGCAAGCCTTTGGAAATGTGTTCATTTTGATTATCTAAAGTTAGTAACCAAGAATTTAAGTCCTTCAGGGAATAAAGACTTACTGAAAGGGTATGTTATGCTAAGTGGAATATAAAGGAGTGTTTAATTGTCCCAACATGTTTGTATTCTTACTCAATTATACTGTCACATGCAACCAGTTTCCATAACTTCAGCATTTTAAACATTTACTCAGTAGCATATACAACTGAACTTTTTTCTACCTTTTTAATGCAGTAATACATCAGCCGAGATACATTTCCTTAGCCCGAAGAGCTGATTGTACTGTTTGAGTAAATCAAAGTAAAATTTCGTCACCTGTCTCTCTCCCCTCAGCCCAAACCAGTCGCAGCAGATGGCTGCCCCTCCCTGAGCCTGGTTCTGTTGGAGGTTTCTTCCTGTTAAAAGGGATTTTTTCCTTCCCACTGTCGCCAAGTGCTTGTCATAGGGGGTCATTTTGACTGTTGGGTTTTCTCTGTAATTATTGTAGGGTCTTTATCTTACAATTTAAAGCACCTTGAGGCAACTGTTTGTTGTGATTTGGTGCTATATAAATAAAATTGAAATGAATACTTCAGGAGGGGTTGTGAGACCAAACTTTAAGACATCTGAGTTTCCAGGATGCAGAAGATCATATGACCACAGGAAGAAGCTGGACCTGGTCTTTGAATCTCAGCCTCAGCTTACTGAACAAAGTTCATCAGAAGAACTCTGGAGCTTCATCAGAATTTATAAACGACGCAGATTAAAGATGACATTTCATCAGGAGGGGCAGCTCCTTCACCCCTCCATCTGTCTGACCTCCTGCTTAAACCCTCCGCCTTCAGAGGAGTCTGTGTTCTGTCAGTCACATGGTTTCAGAGAACTTTATTGAAAATCAGTCTGACGACAAACAGCTGCAGGAGGAAGAGGAGGCTTAGAGAGTCTTCTTCCTCTTCATCATCTGCATCATACAACATTAGGCGCTTTACACAGTCAGCCCAGAATCTTCATCACCATCATCATCATCCTCATCATCATCACGGTGACTCCACACGTTACCCTCTAATGCCAATTAACAGCCGACCAATCAGCACACGGAGCTCCTACACCCACTGATGGGGACGCACAGACAGAAAGACAGGTGGAGGTGCAGCAGGTCTGCGGTCCAGCCGCAGCTCAGCTCGGATTGGACCGGAAACAAAGCGGGCCGGTTTATTGTGTGACGGTGCAGCACTGCAGCAACACACACACACACACACACACACACACAGAGGGAATCAGTCTCACCTCAGAACATCGACCCTCTAAATCCTGTCACCAACAGAACCGGAACCTCCGCGTAGACGCACACCGGACACACCTGCCGGGCTCTTGCGGCTCGGTTTCAGTCCTGGTTCTGGTCCCGTGGGCTCCGTCTCCCTGCAGACCCGCGCAGAGACCGTCTGTTTCCTGGAGGATGCTCTGCTGCTGCTGCTGCACGGCGTGTGTGTGTTTCAGAGGAGGTGGTGGTTGGGGGGGGGGCTGTGAAACGTGCCTCCTGCGTGTCGGTGTCAGCTGATCGGAGCCTGAAGGGTTAAACTTTGGCGCTGTGTTAACCCTTCACGAGTCTGAAACCTCAGAGCCAAAAACACTCAAAATCCGACCTTTTTCTTTATTGAGGCTTAAACGGCAGCTGACGGCAGGCTGTGTGGCGCCACCTGCTGTACACAGCGGAGCGCAGCACCGACCAGGAACAGGAGACGAAGTGCAAAAAGTTTCAGAAGAACCTCTGAGGTTCCACCAAAGGAAAACAGGAAGTGTGAGAATGATTCAGTAAATAATAAACATAGTAACAGCGATGGTGTTACTGCCACTGTGATGGGAGCACTGGTGCTGAAGTATTTGCTGCTCTGTGGACACTGGAACCATGAACCATCTCCTTCTGCAGGTGATTTCAATAAAAATCCGTCAGACGCTGAAAGTCACCAGCAAGAGCACTGTGAAGCTTTTTATTGGCTGGATCATTATTTGTAGGATGAAGTTGTGCAGCTCACACATTCATTCTGAATTATTTCCTGTCCATTTATTTTACTTGATGCACTTATTAAATATTTACCGAGTTCAGAAACCGTGATGTGTGTTGGAGGGGCTGAAGATGCTGCAGTAGGACAAGCACACAGAAAATTATTAGTAGTCAGCTCCATCAAAGCAGGAAGGTTCTGATTATCTGCTGTGCAGGTTTCTGCAGGTGGCAGAAAGCAATGTTTGCATTCACGTCAACTCACTTCTCCCCAAAAAACGTCACGCTACAATAAAGACGCCCGACACTTCCTGCAGCATCAGTTCTGTTCCCGGGGAAACACCCGATGGACCCGTTCTGTTGCCACAGCGAGGTCCAGATGGACTTCCTCTCGTGTTTGGACACAAAAACCAGACGCCTCATTTAATTTGCTTGGTTTTATTAGAAAAATGACATTTATTTACAAAGTGCAGCTCCGATCGATCAGTCAATCAATCATCAGAACCGGATTCAGTCCTGCAGCAGGAACCTAGTCTCTGTTGCCTCACACTAGAACCTGGTCTCATGAAGCTGGTTCTGAGTTGTTGAAAGGATTAGTGACTGTTTTCAGGCACCTTATTGGTCAGTGGGTTACCACGGTGATGTAAGCAAGCTTCATGACACCTGGTCAGGTGAATGTGGGTGGGATCCTCCTCCACAGACCGCCACACAGACAGTTCTTAATCCAGCGCTGCTCCCACTGCTTCATGGCGTTTGTCTTGTTGGGCGAGCGGAGCATCGTCACGCAGCCGCACCTGAGGGAGACGGAGCTTAGTGACATCATCATTCAAGTATACCATGTGACATCAACTCCTGTGGACTCACCTGGTGCAGGCTTTACTCTCCTCGGTGGGACAGACGCCCATGTGAACACAGCGCAGGTTATCCATCTTCTGAGAGCCGGGAGTCCTGCTTACACACACACACACACACACACACACACACACACACACACACACACTACTGTTAAGCACAGTCACACTCAGGTACAGGTGTTTGTTCAGGTGTGTGTGTGTTTTACCTGGTGAACACCTCCAGCGGTGTGGGCGCGGTGGCACCGGGCAGAGACGAGGCCTTTCCGAACTGCAGCCTGAGAGGGTGTTTCCCCTGCAGCTTCACGATGACGCCGTCGTTCACCGGTAACCAGTCCATGCTGGGAACCAGCAGCTGACTGGGCAGCAGGCAGCACTCGTCGATCAGACTCTCGTCGGGGTCCTGGGGTGGGCCGTCATCTCGCGCTGACCAACAGGAAACAGGAAAGAGTTTAAGAGCAGTGCCAGCTGATAACAGGTTCAGACTCTCAGCTTTAATTTGTTTCTATCCTGCTGAGCAGCATGTAAACATCTGGACGTGGGGATGATCACAGGATCCTTCCCACGGTGAAGAATTCCAGCTGTTTTCTATCCTCGGGTTTCCTGTTTTCAGGGCTCAGATGATGCTGATGGTAAATAAACAGCTTATTTTTAACCCTTTGTGGACCTGAGCTCAGCATGGTTTCCTCCTTTCTGCTGGTTCTTCATTCGAGGCTCCTTCTGCCATTAGTTTGGTCTTGAGCAGTGACACGCAGCTCCGTCAGCTTCACATCAACTCATTTTGTTCTTCATCACTGTGCTGCAGGTCGATCTCCCAAAGCACACTGTTCCAGAGCTGCTCAGCCTGTTAACAGTTTGTATAATCTGGATTTGCTCTGTGGTTCTTCTCTTTATGCTACACGTGGATAATGAGATGTCTTCCTCACTTGGCTGGATGTTGTCATGAAGGATCCTGGGATCATCTCCTTCTGCTGTCTCCTGTGGACGTTCAGGTCTTTTCATGTTCTTGTTTCTCTGAATGGGATGAGTCCTCTCCTGATATTCTTCCCCTCTCTCTCTCCCTCTCTCTCTCCGATGGATTTGTTTGGTGTTTGTGGTCTGACAACCTCCCGTTTCATTCAGAGCTCCTTTGACCACAGCTTCAAACACCTGAAATCATCTGCTCACCTTTGACCTGATTAACTTTGGAAAACATAATGAAAGAAGAACCCACACCTGTGCGTCAAACAGCTGTCCAGTAACATCTGGTCCCTTTAAAACAGTGCATGGAAACAGCTGTAAATCCCAAACCCTCAGATTAAAGCTGATCATCTGAACTTTAAGATCATATTCATTCTATAACTGTACCATAACTGTATATGTGAGGATCTGTGATCAGTTTACAGCCAGGTCACTTCCATTTCTCCTAATCTGACAATCTACATGCTGATCCAGTCCTGTCAGAATGGACCGGGTCAGGACAAGAACATGCTCCTTACAGCAGAGCCACAACTTGGTGAGCAGTCTGAACAGCAGCTGCATGCTGTCCTGGTTGTCTGACGTGGCCGTGAAGGTGGGCAGACAGCCGGGCTTTAGCAGACCCCAGATCCGGATCATCACCAGCATTTCCCTCAGCATCCCTAGAGACGCCCCGTCCCTCATGAAGCCAAAACCAGGCCGAACCATCGAGCCCTGCAAGAAAGCATCATATATAAACCCAGGGTCAGAGGTCATCAACCAAACTGATAGGTAGCTTCAGATTTAATCTGAGTTCTACTCAGTCCTAATTTTCAGATGATTCCACAGGTCTACTGGAGCCCAAAGAGTCTGATTAAAGGCAGATTCACTGCAATGGTTCTGAGTCTTTCTGTGGTGCTTCCGAGTCTCTTAAGGACCACTGCGTATCATCCCTCCTAACCTGCAATAAGGTCTGTGTTTCATCACCCGTCTCCTTCTTAACTCACCTGATTGGGCAGGTTAGCCAGCAGGTAAAGGACAAAGTCTCCCACCCACTGGATGAGCTGCTGCAGAGACTGCAGAGGAGGACCATCCAGCACAAACTCCTCAGTCTTCAGATTGATCATCACCTTATCAATATCTGAGGAAACACAGAGCGATCAGCCACTGCCCGCACCTGATCAGCAGCCAACACCACCTGCGGTCTCACCTGTGTCGGTGTTCTTGGCACAGATCTCAGTCAGTCGGTCACCTGGACTCTTGTCAGGTGTGTTGAGAACGTGGGGCCTCAGCAGAGACTTGAGGGTGGAGCTGATGGCGATGAGCAGTAGCTTGGCGTGGAAATCACATGCTCGAGCTGCCGTCGCCGTGGAGAGTTTACAGAGAGACGCCTTCACTGCCACGATGCGCGTCGCCAGAACCTGAAGCAGATGAAGTTTTTAAAACGTCAGATGAGGAGTTCAAGTGTCTGAAAACCCCCAAAATTTTCAAATCCTCGAGTCAAAGTTTTGCCCACAGAAAAAGTGAATTTTATGAACTAATCTGTTGTTCATGTTCAAATTAATGATAAAATCATTCATGTGAGTTTATTCTATTTAATAACTTCCTGGACTTTAACAGTTTGTTCATGCATACAAACAGCTGAAAGGTTTTTTTCCAGTAACCTGTCCAGGTGTACCCTGCCTGTCACCCTATGAATGCTGGGATAGGCTCCAGCCCCACCGTAACCCTGAATTGGATAAGTGGAAGAAAATGAATGGATGGTTTCTCCAGCCTGAATCACACTGCAATGACACTGTGTAAGGGGAAGCTGCATCTTCTTCTTCCATCTAGGAACATTTAAAACTCATCCACACTGGATTTAAGACGATTTAACACTTTTTAAGGTGTTTCAGGTCACGTGTACTGAACCACGTGGAGCAAAACTCTGTTCCAGGACGACTTCCTGCTGTGTGTGAGAAAGGACGACTGTGGAAAACATCCTGACCCGATTCTCCCTGTCTGGAGTTCTTGTGTGCAAACAGCTTTTAGATGAAATCACTTCAGGAATAATTAAAGGAATAATTAAAGTTAAAGAGAAACATGACACACTGAAGCTTCCTGATTAATGAAGCAGGACATGAAGAACATCTGATGCTTTCCAATAAATTATGAACTCATGAACAATCAGAGGCACAGCGGCAGCTTTTCTCCCAGCATGCCTTGCTGACCTGCTGCAGCGCCTGGTTCTGCCTCATGTACTCCTCGTGCAGCTTCTCCACCAGGTTGTGCACCATGCTGGGCTGCACGTGCAGCAGCACATCCCACCAGTCGTAGCCCGTCACCATGCAGTACTCCAGCAGGAACAGCAGGTGGCGCAGCGTTGTGTTCATCTCCAGCACCTGACCCATAGAGGGCGACACCCGCAACATGTGGAGCTGAGGAGAGAACAGCAGGGATTAAATTTATCTTTCAAAATGATTCAGAGCCTCCAGCAGGAGGACTTCATCCACTTTATAATGCTCAGTTCTTCATCGAGCTCTTCGTCCCTCAAACAGTTCAAGTTTTATAGTTTACAAACATGCAGTCGTGTGAAAAAGGTCTAAACAACCTTTTCATGCGACTCCATCTTGAGCCTGAAACTGCTGCCTTGATAACATCAGCATTAATTGTCTGAGGATCCACCTCATTACTGCGACTCTGAACGTGTTTTTTCTGAGCACGTTCAGTTGATGCAGACCGACATTCTTAGCAGCGCGCTGTGTTTCAATCCTGACTGAGGATGTTTGACAGCAAATGAACTGTAACTGTGTGAGAATGTCACACATTATCAGAGTTGCATTTGTGGGAATAATTTCATCAAAGTGTTCCCAGTCTCTCTTTCACCTGCGTTCCCGCTGAATCGAGAACCAGTTTGGTCGCAGAGGAGGAGACCAGATCTGCCTGAAACAGCGACCTGATTTTAGAGTTGGAGCCTTTATAGGAGGAAAAACTAATTTTACCTAAGGGGAGCTGGGTAGGGTCTGGATGGGACAGTGTTAGGGGTGAAGAGAGAGTGCTGGTTTTAAATAGCATATGAAGACCAGAAGGGATTGCATCAAATACGATGGCATATTGTTTGGGGCTGATGGGAATCTTGTACCTTGTAGGGAATTCAGAGTAACTGTATAGTAAACCATCCTTGTTAAAGAGCTGACTGACAAGTAAAATGCCATTGTTAAACCATGTACTGTAAAATAATGACTTGTTCTCATAAACAATATTGGAATGGTTCCAAATGTAACATCTTTGCAGAGAGAAGTTATGTTTGTACAGCAGAGCCGATGCCAAAAAAGCCTGTTGATGGAAGTCGGAGAGTTTGATGGGATTTTTTGGATGTTATAGTTGCATAGCAGGATAAATTTCAGGCCACCTGACTATGAGAAGATGTGGTGAGAAATATAAAGTTCCAGATGGAAGTGGGATTTTTGAGGTATTGTTTCATCCAATTTATTTTGAAGGTGTTGTTGAGAGAGCTAAAGTCTATAAAGTTTAATCCCTCTAGATGTTTATCCCTCCAGCGGAAACGCTGCCAGAGAGGGCGCTGCCTTGGCGGAGGTTTGTGCTCTCAGAGCACTTCGTGTTTGTCTCTTTTTATTTCATGACAGACGTTTCTCTGAATATGATCGTCTATTGACTTAACAGATCAATTTATCAATAAGAAAACTGATCACAGCATGAACTCCTTCAGTACTCTTTACAGACTCTGCTGCTGCTGTGTCACTTTAATATTTAATCTATTACTTACTGTTTGGTATTCAGGACCTTTGATCAGATCTCCAATCAGTAATGTGATGCTTTATCGATCTGGGCTAAAACAGAACCCAGGTGTGTGTCCTCACCTTGCCGTGGTTGTCGACTCCAGCCAGAGCCAATGAGGTCCATGAGAACTGCAGGGCCTTGAAGTGGACAGCAGGACCTGTGGTTCTCTGGCGTTTGATGGAGGAGTCATCTCCGGGCCGCTGTGCCGAGGAGGAGCCGCCGTAGAAAACGCCCATGGTGTGGAGGGACAGCCGGTGAAGGATCTGGATGCTGCCATCATGAAAGGCCAGAGCCAGACCTGAAAGCCATGAGGACACCCTAAAGGTTATAACAAAGTTCTGCAACAAGAAGACTCGACCGCTGTCTTTAAAGAAACCTAGGCGATTGCTTAGACGCTCTACCTTTCCCGTCACAGAAACCCAGAGGACACCTTCGAACACCTGAAGTCTGTACTTCTACATCACAGGTACATCGTAACTGTGAACCCATCTGAGACCCCATTCCATAACTTATGATGTAATCTGATATGCCCCTCCCTAAAAATACAACCATAGTTCAGGGCGACGCAGCCCGCAACAACTGTAATTGGCCGGTTCAGTACTTCCTCCTAAAAATTCCTGGCAACTTCTTCTGCTGCCACTCAACAGAAGAAAACAGATCAACTCAAAGACAGAAACTCCACTGCCAACTAGTGTTTTGGTGATGAAACTGCAGAGTGATACAGGTACACCACGTGCAGGTATAAATGCTGGCAATGGCTTCGGTCAGTCTGCAGGCGATACAGTGCGCTCGACACAGATCCTACGTAGAGGTATGAATCACACAGGAGTCCACAGAGCACATGAAAACTGGCTGGACAGACTCGCTGTCCCCCCGATGAGATAAAAATCTACTCCAGCTGAGCCTCCTGAGTCCTGATCAGAGTCTCACCATCTCCTGTGAGGGATCAGGTCTCACCTGGCAACAGGTGAGTCAGTGAAATGTGGCTCACACTGGCATCATTACAGAGACGCTAAAAGACAAACCAGCTGTTTGGAGTGGAGTGTTTCCAGCTGTGTGACAGATGTGGTGCGCTCTCTGGTACACCTCACCAAGGCCGGGGCAGAACTTTGTGTCTGAAGCCACCTTCAGGTCGGTGTTGGAGATGGAGATGGGCAGTTTGGGCAGAGCAACGGCTGACACTCGCTCTAGGTCGCTGGTGGTCGTCAGGATCCTCCATTTCAAGATGGTCGGCTGCTTCTCCCCCACTGTCAGAGGTTAGAGGTGAAACATAGCAGTACAGAAAGTGAGGTCAAATAAAGGAAGTCAGGGAATTAAATACAAACACTCAACCACACACACACACACACACCCAGTCTGATTCTGACATCCTCTATTTTTTGTTGTAGCTGTCACTATGCCAACCAGCTGGCTGTTATATCACTTCCTGCTGGTGTTCTATCCGGAACCATTCAGTCTGCCTGGCTGTGCTTCTTACCAACTGGCGAGCGGTGCTGGAAGATGTTGTTGACAGGAAGTCCCTCCTTCCTCAGAGACCAGCACTCCACGATACTGCCATTCTGATTGGATGCACACAGCAGAACCTGAAACACACCCACACACACTTCCTGTGAGACTGACAGGCCTGGTGGCACTGGGTTTGCTGGTTTGACTGGTCTTACCTGCTCGGAGTTCTCTCGGGTCAGGAACTTGAGGTGGGTGACAGCGGGGTACTTCTCCCTCCTCAGCGGATCAGTGGTGCAGCGCAGGAACAGTGAGGGCAGCAGCTCAGTGTCGATGCGACATTTCTCACTCACCACGCTGACAACCACCTAAAGCAACCGAAGGTCAAAAATCAGGTCGAGCATCAGAGGTGAGAAGTCACCATGACACTGGTGGTCCAGTCCTCACCTTGTAGAACTGGACGGGGGAGGAGCTGCTTCCATCCGTGGCAGCCACCACGATGTTCCCTCCTCCTGTAAAGGCGATGTCGGCCAATGCCACCCGTCCTCTCAGCCGGCACAGGCTTTCGCTCGCCGTCAGCAGAGCGCCGCCCGGCTTCAGCAGCGACACGGTCACCAGGCCGCTCACGGTCACCGCCAGCCAGCCCTCCATCGGCTTCCCGCCAAACAGCGTCAGGGATGGCGAGAACTTCACCCGCGAGAACTTCTCCCCAAAGTTTGTGGAGCCTGACTAAAGCAAGAGAAGAAGAGGCAGGGTTTACTCACCTGGGGCCTGTACTACAAAGCAGAAGATCCCTCTGACCGGATCGTATAACCTGCATACACACCGGACGCATTGCGTTTTTGCGAATAAAGCATCCTCATAAAATGCACTGTGAAAAAAATGAAGTCGACATCAAGCGATGATGTAATGAGGTCCTGATGTTTCTAAACAAGAGAAGGAAGAAACAGATTCTGGGTTCATCCAACTCATAAAAAAGCAGCAGCAGGGAGAGTTTCATGGTTTGATCCTGGAGTTGAAGCTTCATCACGGTCACTTTCGTGCATATTTCAGGATGTCAGTGGGACAGTTTAAGCTCTTGTTGGCAGAGTTGGGATCACATCTGAAGAGGCAGAGAAATGTGTGTCTGAGGTAAAATAGTATGATTTTACTGTTCCCACATCACTGTATATTCAGTACATCTGTGCGCGTTTTGAGCTCTAAGCTATGTTGCTAAATGCTGCGATCTGATTGGTCAGATCTGTTCATTCGCTTGTGAAAGTCAGAAAAATCAAACTTGAACTGCAAATTTGTCCTGTGACATGACGTGGTTGGTGTGCATTAAGAACAGGCGAGTCTGAAAAATATATTTAACACACGAAACATTCGCACGATATTTACGTGTCCGGTGTATAAAGACCTTAAGACGCAACTTTATTCCTTAATTCTTTCTTCTGTTGGCAGCAAACAACTTTACAGCAGTTTTATTGTTCTGTAAGCAGTCATATGATCCTAAAGCAGGACACCTACACTGTACTCACTAACCTCAGATCAGATTTGTATGCAGACTGAACTCCGTTTTCATATTTAATCTTTACTCTGAAACCCATAAACAGCAGCGAGTCTGCAGCTGAGAGGACAAAAACTAAAGCTGTCAGCAGCAGGTGATGTTCAGAGTGTCAGTTTAAAAGCAGCTGGAGGCACCACAATTTCACGGAGTCTTTTATTTACAGCATGTTTTAAGAGTAATACAGACTCTCTGCGGGGAGATTATGAATGAAGTGCAACTGTGTGTCTCATTGTCACTGATTGGGTGTGTAATAATATAGTGATTTAGGAAATGTGTGCAACCACACATACAAAGAATACTTGTTCGATCAGTCACATTAATCTCACTCTGATTTCCATGTCTTCATCAGGCTGTGGGACAGGAAGCTTTAATGTGTTTCAAGTCTCAGAGTCAGCTTAGAAATAAGCAGCAGCACCGGGAGTGACTCAGGCACAGAATCATTCACTGCAGTTCAGATCTTTGTTTTAACATCCGTGCCAGAAACCAGCAGATTAGTGATATTCTTCTGCTGTCCAGCATTTTACATTATTTTAATGTACTCTGTAGATTTTTAATCACACTTTGATATTGTCTCTGCTGTAGGTGGCATAGGGATCAATTTCTATGGAAGGAAAGTCATGTGACCATGAAACGCCCCTTTTAGATTGGCCAGATGCTGCCAGCCCCACCCCTTTCATGTGAACGCACAGGTTAGTGAGCTGATAACCAGCTTCCTGTGACCGTGTACCTGATCGCTGACGTTAGGGAGAGATACCCTGGGTTTGTTGAACTGGCTTTGTAGTGCAGGGCCCTGGTCTCAGGTGAATGTTAGACACAGAACTATCACGCAGGTATGTGAAGTCAGAGCCATGCAAGAAGCCAGCAGGTGTTAACAGGTGTGTGCAGGTATGTGTAGGTGTTACCATCTCCACATGCAGAGCCAGCTTGACGCCATTGTGCAGCCAGCTGAGAGCGATGATAGGGTCTCCGTCCAGCGAGCTTGACAGGTTGCTCTCCCAGCTGTTCACCAGGTGATCCGACATCGACCAACATTTGATCTGCCCGTCACCATCTGCAGAGAGCAGCCGCGAGCCTGCAGCGTGCGCACGCGCACAATCACACACACACACACACAGAGACAGAGACAGAGGTGTCACTTCCTGTCTCTCTTGGCCTTTACAGCAGGATGTGATGCAGCGGCATTTGCTTACATTCATCAGAAGTGCCTAACCTTCACCCTGCATGAGAACAGCAGCTCCACCTGCTGGCACAGTCTAGGCAGTGCCTACATCCAATCAGGTTTTAGTTAAAAAATAGCCAATCGATTGGCTGATCTCATTTTATCCCAGCCTTACCTGACTGGTCCCATTCCAGACAGGAAATGACCTCAGTGTGTCCAGAGTTGATGGAGAAAACATCCCAGGGGTGCTCGGTGTCGATGATGTGGATCATGTGACTTACATCTGGGGGAAAAAAAAAACAAAAAAAGCAAAGTTCAGAACCACAACTGAGGATCAGTGGGTGTGTGTATCTGAGTCTGTTTCGATGTGTGTGTGTGTGCACGTTTCTGAGTGTCCGTGTGTTTCTGTGCATGCGTATTTCTGAAGCCACGTTTCCATTAGTACTTGCTCGACTCTGCGTGGTTTGAAGGTGTTTCCATTTTAGTACTCACTCAGCCGGGGTTCCAAGTGACCCGAGGCGATCCGAAAATGTGACACGGAAGAACAGCATGCCACTGATTGGCCAGGGAGTGTCGTCACTAGTTGAGTCATGAGAGCAACTCCTTCACCAGAATGCCCAGACCGACAGTTTGCAGCAGTTGTTTTGCAACAAGAGAGCCATCTGAACGTGCACACAGCATACATATTTTAACCCTATACTGCCGGGCAATCACCGCTGAAGCACCCGTTACCTGACCCTAATAGCCGCAAACAGCTGGTTAACGGCTAATCATAGGACCTTTGAATTACTGTAATTACTATGGTATTATTACGGTATTATTACGGTTTTGCTAGAAGTATGCGAACGGCGGCACTTTTGAAGTACACTGAGTCAATTACGACATGTTCGGCGGTATAGGGTTATAACAATGATAACCTTCATCCATTAAAATATTGTATGGGGGACTTATGCATGGTGACGATAGTAAACTGGCATTAGCTAAGTTAGCATGCCTCTATCTCATCCATTGTTGTGTTGTGTTTTGAGCCGCATACAAATTACGTCAAGAGACTACTGCTCGCGCTGCTATATCGACTCCACCCACATTGAGGTGGTACTCAATTGCAATGGAAACAAAAAAAGACCGTGGTGAGTCGTGTTGACCTGCACTGAGTAGGTACTAATGGAAACCCAGCATGAATGTCCATGAGAGTGTGTTTCTGAGTGTGTGTGTTTCTGAGTGTGTGTACTCTTGTCGTCGTCCTCGCTCTTCAGGTCCGTGGTGAAGGCCACCAGGTTCCTGCAGGACCAGGAGCAGACCAGGGGGATAGAGGGGCAGTGGGTGCTCTTCGGACGCTTCTCCCACTCACACACGTAGGCCAGCTCCATGATTCCACCAAAGAAGAAGCTGGGGGCCGGGCAGATGTGTCGCCTGAGAACGGACCAATCAGTATGAGTTATCAGAGTCACACTGCAATCAGAAACCAGAGTACAATACTCGGATACAGCACTCAGTCAATGAACCAAAGCTCCGTTAGCTGCTAGCGTTAGCTCACCTGACGGTTTTCAGCTCCTACGACGTAGGAAAAAATGAAACTCAGCCGTTTTCCTTTTTAAACTTGTTTTTGTGACGGTGTGAAACGAACCGTGAGTCATTAAAACGCCGAAGCAGCGCAATTAAGTTAAATTCGGCGGATTTTATTCGCTACTGCGAACAACACACCGCTCTGTTAAAAAGCGTCTGAGGACCCCACGGGTGCCTCTGCAGGTGCCTGACTATAAAACACTCACAGCACCTCGAAGCTCAGACTGCCTCACGGTGAGACTTTATATAAACCGGGTGTTATATAGACGTGTTTGGTTGTGTGATATGATTGATATAACCTCTGTGAACATTCTGACATCATCTCCGTTTGATAAACCGGCGGATTATCTGACGGGCGCCGCGGGCAGTCTCCTGTTCCCCGGGAACTTTTAGCCCTGAAACGAGTCTTCCAGGCAATAAAAAGCTGCCTAAACCTGAGTTTGTTTGTTCGCTTTTATTTACTGCCTGTTTGTATCTTATTTTCAGGATCTTAACTTGATGCTTCCGCTGCCTTTGTTCAGTTTGGTTAATCATGAATCAGTTCTATGGAGCAGCTTCCGTATGGAAGCAAACTCGTGTCATCAGGATCCATACTTCCGTTAGTGATGTGAAAATGAAGCTTTTGTGAAGCTCTGAACCACTCGGACCAATTGTTTCGAAAATGGGTTCATTTCTCGAAGCTTCAATTATGGCGCCCTCTCCTGGAAAA
>JAVDPK010001752.1:0-10422 GCA_034780415.1 Cichlasoma orientale | reverse complement strand
CCGGGATTCCCGGGAAATGGCTCGTCTTTTCCCGGGATTTGATTCATGTCATTTTCGGGAAAAATATTAAACCCTACCCCAGACGGATGGGCGGATGGTATGACAGCACTATCCTCCCACTTTTTATTTTGCGTGGGAGGATAAGAGAACAAACACCGTGAACCAGAAGCCTTTGGCAGCCTCTGGGCTTCCGGGGCAGTTTCTCAGTTTGCCGTGATTTTATCAACAGTACGTACCTGTTTTTATTGGGGGGTAGAACTGACTGACAGCCATCTGGGTTGCTTGTTCCACCAGAGGAGCTGGAGAGAACAGCTGCTGTTTGGCTTCCTCCCTGGACTCCCTCAGCTCCTTCAACTCCTGCTCCCGTCTTAGAGCCTCCTGGATTTCTTTCTCAATGAAGTCTGGAGCTCCTCTTCCTCTGTACTGCAGGCTGGTGGACTCCAGGTTTTCCCTCCAAGATTGAGGGTCTGTTTCAGCTTGAGGTGTCAATATTGGGGAGGCAGAAGAGGAAAAAGAAAATACTCTATCCTGGTGGAAACGTCTTCTCTCCTGGATGCCAGAGTCTGTCTCGGTGACAGAGGAGGGAACTGGACTCATCTGGCTGAATTTGTGCTCTTCGGCATGTCGATGAGGACAGCAAGGAGATGGGAAGATTTCGCCTGTTTCAGACTCAGACTGAGGGTTTTCCTCTGCCCACTGGTCCCTGTTTGATGGGTCAGGCTCTGTTCTGGTGTCCTCAATCTCCTGTGGAGGATCTAGCTGGTCAGGTTCCTCTTTAACCTGGTTATCCTTTTGGATCTCTTTCTGGACAATGAAGCTCACTCGGGTCTTCTCTTTGGTTCTGATCGGCATCGGTCGCGGCTGTAAACGTTTGGTTTTGAACTCAACCATCTCTCCCCAACTGTCGCTAAGCGTCAGGCCTCGAGAGCGGCGCAGGTTCTTCTCACGTTCCTGAACTAACCGGATCTCCCTTTCAATTGGGGTCTCACAGGCACTCGTGGATTTGTTGGGTCTGTTTTGCTGCTGAATGTTATTGTTGAACACGTTATCGTCACTGGTGTAGCCACCGCCCACCTCCCCAGCTAGCTCCTCCAGTCCAGAGTCCAGGTCATCGAACACACTGCTTTGCCTGCTCAGACTCTCCTCAGTCCGGAACAACATCACCTTCCTCTGTGGATGTGTCTCATCTTCCTCAGGTGGTTTAAACTGTGCTGTATCATTACTCACCTCCACCCTTTCATATGTCTCCACCTTCTTTGGTGTGATTACATTGGGATCTGGCTGCAAAGATGACTTTAGGTATGTTCTTGGGGACTTCAGAGGACTGAGGAGAGCCTTCAGCCTGTCCTGCTCCATCTTCAGAAACTGTTGTCGGACTGCGTTGAAGTTGATCTGCTCATTGTTGATGGTTCCGGGCTCAGTGGGCCGAGGGGGTTCTGGTCTGCAACTGACTGTGCTGTAGCTTAAACTGAAACCTTGTATCAGTTTGTTTGTAGACTGGCTCAGATCCTCCTGAGGGCTAAGCTGGTCCTGAAACACTGTGTTCTTCTTGGGGGCTTGTGTACGAATGATCTCCTTACGAAGCTCCTTCTCCTCTTCTTTATCAACCACTTTGATTCCATTGTTTGGATCCACCTTGTACTGCAAGTCTCCATTGCTCTCTGAGAACAGACTCTCAGGCTTTTTGCTGCTGGTATAGGTCTGTAGTTTGAAGCCCTTCTCCTCCTTCAGGGTGGCCAGCTGAGCCTGCCGCTGGGGTGAGACCATCCAGGCTTCATTCAGCTCAGCCTCAGGGCTCGCAGGATCCTCCACAAAGGAGTAAAACCCGCAGAGAGAGCCGGAGCCGCTGCTGGGACTGCTGGGATGCCACTCATCGCTGGAGTTCCCTCCATCCTCTGACACAGCGATCTGCCGGGCTTGAACCACTACATCCTGGGACCCGCCACCCTGCATGGAGGAGACAACTACTGAAGACTGACTGCGAGATACCGAGATGCTCCTAAGATCAGAGTCCAGGGTATCTAGGTCTGGGGCAGTTCCAGCAATGGTGCGCAGGTCTGATGGTTGGAGCAGGGGGGACAGAGGCTTCAGCACCCACCTCTTTGGAGTGCTGTCCATGGCTGCAGGGGGAGTGGAGGAGCCAGCGGGTGGCGGAGATTCTGACTGATGCCGATGAACAGAGCTCGATGACTGAGAAGTTGGAAAAGTCAAAACATCCCGATGGTTGCCCGCCAAGAGTCTCTGAAACAACAGGAAGGAGAGGGGAGGACGGTTACTGTGGTAACCACAGAGGACAGCAACAGGCCATAGCACAGTGGTTTCTATAGTAACAGGAATCAACATGGAGGACTGACTGGTTGCAATGGAAACAGAAACGTAAGGTTATGGGTCCCCATATCAAGACCACAATGACAGGATTAAGAATCCAGTGAACCCCATCTGCAATGCATCATGGGAACCAGAGTCCACACACGGATTCAGTATGGTGTCATACTCTTAAAAGGCGCAGCCAGTCTGATCTCAACTGGGTGACCAGTAAAACCATGATAAAACCTCCTAAAACCTTACGTTTAATGAACCATCTATTTAAACAGCCTGAAATGTCTTAAAGGAGGAAGAAAAAGAAAAGTTGGACTTTCTTCTGATTGGCCAGCTTCTGGAAGCCCACTGAGGCAAAGCAGTGTTAGCTCTGCCCCCTCATCTGACCAGTACCTAGGCTATGAAAACAGAGTATAAACCTACTAAAAGACTTAATTTCTGGTTATTGATTAGAAAACGTCTCAGATCCATCTGAACATGGAGCCTGAATCTGAGAGTGGACCGCAGGAACCTCCACACCAGCAAAGGTCACAGCAGCCGGTTAAAACCCAGTTTAGTGTGTCAGTCAGTGAGAGCTGAATACAGTGTGTGTATGTTTCTGTTCAAAGGTGGATGTAGGAGCAGCTTGTAGTTCTGTCTTTACAGACAGAGAGGCCTCACCTGCTACCATCAGCCCAGCTGAAAATCCAGCTTCCCTGGAACAGCAGAGATTTGAAAAACTTGAAACCTGATGGAGCAGGTGGATGGAGCTGCTGTGCTCAGAGTGAGAGCTGTGACCATATAATGACATTTATGAGCTCCATAAAATTCAGACCATATTAAAAACCTGAATGTTTGGAGCAGCCTGAGCTTCTGCCTCACAGGGATCACTGAACACGCACTCTCAGAAACATGTTTCATATGAACGTTCGCCACTGGAACATGAGATACACGACAGGAAGTGAGGAGAAGCAGAACAGGTCAGCTTCAGTGACTTCCTGTAGTTTTTGCTCTTTGTAAAGTCACCAAGTGGGCCACATTTATCCCACTGGTGGTCTGTTTCAGGGCTGCGGGCCACATGTTTGACCTCCAGGATGAAGAGCTGCACGTTTCAACCAGTTTGAGCTTTTTATGGTTTGGAGGAAATAAAAATGAATCCTGAGAAATGTGAAGAATGTGAGCAAAGTTTATCAGTGCTGCTGGATCAGTGATAACGTTTACAGTGATGCTCATAAAGGAAAGTGACCGAGGTCATGTGACTCGTTACGGGAAGGCAGCACGTTGGTGGATATTAACTATAATAATTAATCCATCATCAGATATAAAAACAGCTTGGAGATAAAATTCAGTGTGGTATGTAGAAATCAGAGCTGCATCAGATAAATGTGAAGGTGAAAGAGTCATAAACCTGCAGCAGGTTGAAGGTTCAAACACAGTCATAAAACACAAAGTGAAGCTGTGAGCGCGACAAGCTGCAGCTCAGTTCTGAGTGTTAAAGTTACACACAGCGAGAGTACAGAGAGGCCAAGACAAAGATCATCGGGTCAGTGTCTGCAGGGTATCAGGAATATTCACAGAACCGTGGCTCAGATAGAGGTCTTTATTCTGGGACTGGGTTCAGTCCAGTGTGTGAAACTGTGAGACACTCAGAGTTTGGAGAAGATTTTCTCCTGTCATTAGTCCTCCTCCTGCCTCCTCACACATGAGCAGCTCAATTCAAAGTCCTTCGAGAAGCAAGTCTCACCACTGAGCAGCCACTTTGGAACCCTGTTGGGCAGTTATTGGTCAGTTATTTTTGAAGCACTGTCTGACAGTGGTGGACCTCAGTGTACACCTGACCAACACACTCACCTGGCACACCAACACCACAGATGTTATAAAGAAAGCCCACCAATGAAGGCTAGTAGAGAGTGGCAAAGTCACCAGATACTTGCATCCTCTGTGACCCCGCCCACCCCCTCCCCTCGGGAAGGAGGCTGCGCTGCATCCAGGAAAAACATCTAGATTGACAAACGGCTTCTACCCAAATCAGACTGCAGAACGGTTCCACCCCCCCCTTACTGACAATGTACCCCAAACACAACACATACCTGAACAACTTCGCACACCACCACATGTCTGCACTGCACACTTGCACACACTTTAAGAACTGGCACTGAATAATTGTGTACTGCTGCTATTATCACCACCTTAAAAACCCTGCCAGGTTGTTGCTGCTGTAATGGAATCATGTGACCTGTTTTAGTTTTTCTGTTTTACTGATTCTAGTGTATTTATTTATTTAATTCTATGTGTTTTTGACCTGTCACTCTGAGACCTGACATCATGTCTCAGTCTGATTGACCGCAAAGCTGAGTCTGACATAATAACTGCATGCATAGAAACTGCTGATGAAACAAAAAGTTTGCAGACTTGGTCTCAGAGTGACTTTTTTCCAGCTGGAGGTTAAACATTCATCTTTGTGCTGCTGAGCAGATTTCAGGAGTGTTTCAGTGTCTCTCTGATGAGCATCTCTTTGAGGAAACTTGGTGGATAGCAGTATTCAGGTCATCTCCAGCTGCAGCATTACAGGAATATGAATGAACCAATAATTATGATCGGTAATATTTGGATATGGTTCTGCTGCAGGACTTCTTTAAGTACATTTAGATGGTCAAACTTTTATTTCTTGCACAGAGTTATGACTTCAAAACATAAAAAAACTAAAGTTTTCTCCTCCTTTAAGTTTAAAAAACACTTCCTGAAAATCACCTGAGTCAGAGCCGAGCTTTAAAAAACCCGCCTCTCCACAAACCCCAGAATATAGAAACAAGGTTTTATTTCTCATTTTTTCATGTAAACTGCTGTCCTTCTGAAACTGGTCATAGATCTCAGTGAAACTGAACAGAAGTAAGATTTCCTGGGCGTTAAAGATGCCATCACACCCCAGCAACAGCACAGCCTTTGATTAGTCAATGACATCCGAGCAGTTTTCACACTGTACATCCATCCAGTGGGACAGGCCGGACCCTTTTCCGAGTCCTCGGTCCCGTTATTTGACCCCTGGTCTAAAGTTTTCTTTCACCTATTAGTTATTTAACACACACCTGTTTGTCCAGCCATTCACCTTCTACAAGAGGGCACAGAGCCAAGCACAAGCCCACAGATCAGCTTCCTGTACTGGACTGATTTCCAGTCCATATTCTGATTTCCCATCTCTTTAAAAATCCTGGAAACTCCCCCGAGCCGTTTCTCCTCCAAAGGAGCTTCAGGTGTTTGAAAACTGCAGCTTCAGACTGAGTTTCTTCAGATAGAAAACACCTGTTTACTTCAACAGCTTTCTCACTCAGTTTTTCCCCTCACTGTGACACCTGTGCAGGTATTCAGCTCTTCTAATTCTGTTCTATTTTTCGATCATATGAGGAGGGAGAGGATTTTAAAGAGTGTTAGAGGGGCATTAGAGGAGCAGTGGAGGAGCGTCAGCCTCAGAGCTCCCCTCCTGTCTGAGGGGGGCTGATAAGCTGCCACTCCTGCAGACGGGCTGCTGCTGTCAGCTGATAACATGTTTGACAGTTTGACTTTGAAGACTGCCCAGAAACCCTAAAACAGGTCATGTGATCAAACCTGATCAGCCGGCGCTGGGCCGAGGGGGGGGTCCTTCCTGACCTGTGAATCTTTGTGTTTCAGGTGCTTTCCTGCAGTAATGGACCCCAGGTCATGTGACTAATCAATAACTATTGATAAGGCAGCAAAAGTTATCAATAAAATCTCTTCTTTACATGGTGGATGAAAAGTGACTCCCACAGTTTGACCAGCATCCTCTGATCACGATTATTGATTATAAATGTTATTGATTATCAATTTGATTTAAAGGTAAATTTGCTCTCTGAGCTGATTCCTTACCTCTGATCAGTTTCCTGCCTGCTGCGCAGCCTGAAGAGCAACTGACTGATGTGCCAAAGGTCGACTGTGACTGCCTGCTCACAGGCCCCGCCCCCTCAGGCAGGCCCCGCCCCTGCAGGTCAGTCTGAGCTGTGTTTCTGTGACTGAGCAGGTCTGTGACCTGATCATAGCTTCCTGTCAGATGTTCCTGAAGAAAATGATGAACTTCAGCTGCTGCTGTCATGAGTTTAAAAATGTTTTCAGGTACAAAGCTCCGCCCCCTGACAGCATCACCTTCAACCACCACAACCAGCTGCTTCTTCTCCACACACAAAGCTTCAGCTGGGCTGCTAACGTCTGCTGCAGGTGTCTTTGGAAACAGGGGCACCGAGGGAGCACAACCTGTCCTAAACCCTTAACCGACCCATCAGCACACATTAGCAGCTGTAATGGTGAGAATCAGCTTCTCTGTTTTATTTCATCTCAGACACGTGAGCCGAGCTGGATTTATGGAAACTAAAATAAAATGTCTGGAAGCAGCTGGAAATCATTAGAGCACCCCCTGCTGCTCCCTCAGCTGAACTGCAGCTTCTGTACCAGTGAGATTAACAGGGAGTAGAATGACTCCAACAGATCAGCTCTGATCATAGGCTCAACCACACAGCTGTGACCTCTGACCTCTGCGACAGGAAGCGTGTGTGTGTATCTCACCTTGGTCTCCTGGTCCAGACTGTGACACAGAACCTGCCAGGGAGGCGTGTACCTGAACATCCTGCTGGTTCTGACTGGTTATGGTTCTGGATGATGATGATGATGATGATGATGATGATGATGACTCAACTAACCAGCAGGAACCAACCACCATCAGCCCTGAAGCAACAGTAATATAAACAGGAAGTTACTGAAGAGCTGTAACTTTTGATCAGCAATCAGAAAAATATGGATTTAATTATGTTATTAACTGCAAAAATGTGAATTTAAGCGTTCCAGGTCACATCGTCCTTGAGTTATGGCCAACGTTAAAGTGTTTGTGCCGATGAGCACAGAGTTAGCTAGTACAGAGGGAAACCCAGCATCTACAGCTGTATGACATCAAGCATACAGATACACCCTCCAAACCTAAAAGTCTTAATGGCACAAACTCGCCTACGTTATCTTGCCGAATGCTCGTCAAATAAACTCGTTATATTATTTGTCAAAAAGTCGAAATTCTCAGCTGCTCTTTTTTAGCTCCGCTGTTTCAAAGAAAAAGTCGAGCTATTGTCAGAGTGGATTGTCTGTGCGGATCCATGTGTGTGTAAGACCGTGTGGATCCAGGTTGAAAGATCGTGTGGATCCAGGTGTGTAAAGACTGTGTTGATCCAGGTGTGTAGAGGCCGTGTGGATCCCAGTGTGTAAGACCGTGTAGATCCAGGTGTGTAAAGATTGTGTGGATCCAGGTGTGTAGAGGCCGTGTGAATCCAGGTGTGTGAGACCGTGTGGATCCAGGTGTGTAAGACCATGTGGATCCAGGTGTGTGAGACCGTGTGGATCCAGGTGTGTAAGACCATGTGGATCCAGGTGTGTAGAGGCTGTGTGGATCCAGGTGTGTGAGACCGTGTGGATCCAGGTTGAAAGATCGTGTGGATCCAGGTGTGTGACACCGTGTGGATCCAGGTGTGTAAGACCATGCGGAGGGCTGTTATAGCTGCATTATCTGTTGATATGTTAGTTATTGATCAAGGTCAGCAGAGCCTTCACGTGGGTGAGAATGACTCTTTCAAAACTTTTAGAGATGATGTTTGTTAGACCAACTGGACAATAGTCATTTAACCAGTTGACTGCTGATTCTTTGGAATCTGGGACAATCATGGCTGACTTGAGGCAGGTGGGACCTGCAGCCTGCTCGAGTGAGAGTTTAAAGTGTCAGTGTGGGCTGCCACCCTGAGCAGCTCAGCTCTGCTGCACTTTAACTCAAACCAGACAACATGAACACAATAGTAGTGCAGTTTGAGCCGCCATCGGTCATGTGTTCAGCTCGGCAGCCAATCAGAACTACGGTGTGTACAGTTAACAGAAACACAAACAGCAGAAAAACATGTTTTTGTTTTTCTTTTTTGACAGAAAACTGTAAACAAATGTGACATCGTCAGTAAACATCAGTAACTCATGCTTGCTTGTTTTCTGTTTGTGTAAACAACATCAACCAATCACAGGAGGGCGGGGCTACTCTTTACATCTCCTTACATTTCAGTACATCATCAAACCAGTTCATAGATCAGTTACATGATTAGAGAGAGGACACACAGGTAGATGATGCCATGATGATGTCACACAGGTAAGAAGAACTAGAGAAAAGTAGAACATGGACTCACCCTGCAGTCGCCTCCGACAGACCACTGATCCATGCCGACACTGCTGGGGCGTGTGTCAGTGTGGGCGTGTGTGTACGTGTGTGTGCGCGCTCTGGTCTCTCTGGCTTTGTGAGGACACATTTGCTGGTCCTCACTTCACATCAGACCTTCAGAGGACTGAGTGAAGGTTCAGGTTCAGCTTCCAGCTGGTTTGTTCTTTGAGTGAGTTTAATATTCTAAGTTTGGAGGTCTTAAATTTTATTATCAGAAGCTTCTGAATAAATTCTGTTCAAATCAACTTCTTCAGGTTTGTCTGAAAGTTGGACAAACTCTTAGAAATAAAAATCATGTCGTGTTGTTTTTACTGTCAATCAAACTGTCTATAAAGACATGTTTTAATGTCTGCTCAGCTCCGATTACCAGAATGAAACTGACCTTTGAAAACCTTTTAAATTAACTGGACTTCGCCCTCTGGTGGTTCATAAAGGTAGAATTTCATTCTACTAAATTTAAGCTATATTTTTAAATTTCACACATTAACTGCTTCCTTCCTGCTTTGATCAATAGTAGAGGCGACAGTTTAGGGAAAGTTTCCCGTACAGCCAGCCAAGAAAGCTTCAAGTGACCGAAATAAAGTAGTAAGAAGAGATGTGATCTGAGGCAAGTCTGTGACAGGATCTGCATTTGATTCACACACATCAGCTACACTTTGAGATGCATCCAGGGTCAGAATGGGTCACATCACTGCAAAAAGTCCTCAGCTCCTTTGTGTCCACCATTGTTCTTATAAAAGATCCTCATAAGTCACATTTGTAGATTGGCCTCTCCAGAAAGTGGAAGAACCCATGATTCATATCCAAAGATCCAGAGCCACTCTCTCCACAGAAAGAAATGGTAATAGTAGTCATAATGCACAGAAAAAAATAAAGGTTTTCATATATTTTGTTTCACAGCCCGGTATTAAATCCATTTTTGCATCACTTTTCAAACCTCGCGGTCTCGACTCTCAGAGACAGTCAGCAGCTGAATTTCCTGAACTATTTTTTATCTGTTCAAAGATTGTTGGAGATTCTTTATTCTTAGTTATTTCTTTCTTACTCGCAGGTAGTATTTGTAATAAATATCTATCTTGCTTTTAGAGTTCAGTTGATTCCTCAAATAAATAACACTAAAATCAGGTTAACCTGTGGGCTGATCATTGACCTCATCTCTGCTACCACATCCAGTCTGTAAGAAGAAACCACAGGACAGAAAAACATGAAGGTGGTCAGCAGACATATCACCACTCATCCTCCAACAGTGACCACGTTCACGTATTTTACTGTTTTATTTCTGCAGTTATGAAAAAACCTGAAACTGTTTTTCTCCACAGTCGTCAGGTGGTACACGGTGTTCTATAGATTTAACCTGTCCACCTTAATTTAACCTCGTGCTGTGGAGACGTCTCTGATTGTAAGGTCAAAAAACTCTGTAGTCAATAATCCCCATGGGAGGAAGGACAGAATTAAATTACTGTTGGATATGAGGGTAATATTTCTTGAAAGCCGATATCAAGGATTTTTCCTGCTTCCAAATTCAGATCAAACTGAAGTTCTTGTGCTCGGCCCCACAAATCTTAGAAACACGGTGTCTGACCAGATACTTACTCTGGATAGCATTACCTTGGCCTCCAGTAACACTGTGAGGAATCTTGGAGTCATTTCTGACCAGGATATGTCCTCCAATGCACATATTAAACAAATATGTAGGACTGCTTTTTTGCATTTGCGCAATATTTCTAAAATTAGAAACATCTCAGACTGATGCTGAAAAGCTAATTCATGTATTTATTACTTCTAGGCTGGACTATTGTCATTTATTATTATCAGGCTGTCCTAAAAGCTCCCTGAAAAGCCTTCAGCTGATCCAAAATGCTGCAGCTAGAGTACTG
>JAVDPK010001751.1:11720-27219 GCA_034780415.1 Cichlasoma orientale | reverse complement strand
CACACACACACACACACACACACACACACACACACACACACACACACACACACACACACACACACACACACAGACCCTCCTGTCTCTCTTCCTCCTCCTCTCCAGCTGTTAAACCAATTAAATGTTCACAGAGGGTAGACTGCCCACTCTCCTGTTGAGAAAAATACATGCAATAAAAGCTCACTCTGTGCAGAGCCATTGTGCAACAGCAAGGCCGCCATCTTTAATTATGGCCTACGCCCCCACCCTTCTCCTTGCTGAATAGGAGTGGGCTGTAGGTACAGACAGCCGCTGGCACTGGATCAGGTTTTTGTGTTTTGTGTTGAGTGAGCAGCTAAAAAGAGGTGAGCTGGTGGATGGTACTGATCCTGAACCAGCTCAGGGGTTGGGTTGCATCATAGAAGGCTTGATAGCGGTTTGGTTGGAAACTTGTGTTTTAGAATGAGATAATTAGTTTGAAAAGGTTAAGAGAGAAGTGTAATTGTATAGGTGCAAGTTTGCATTATACACGCTTTGCTTATATTAATCCAGCCAACAAAACCGAGTCAGAAATGATGGTATTTTGGGAATAGAGGAGATGATGGAGAGTGTGTGTGTGTGTGTGTGTGAGTGTGTGGGAGGGGAATGGACAGAATTGATGTAAGAGACTGAGAGAGAAGAGGGAAGGCTGTTAACTGTCGGTTTTATGACCGGCCAAAAGAAAGGGAAGAAAGGGCATCAGTAAAAGCTTGGGGCCGGTAGAGAGAAGCCTGCAAAAAAAAAGAAAAGAAAAAAATGGGAGATGTGATGGTGGTGGTGGTGGTGGTGGTGGGGTTTAAAAGAGCGATAATATCAGAAAGAGAAAGGAAAATGGGGGTGTACAGAGACTCCTGCCCCTCCCGGTGCCCTGTGCCTTGAGGGGGGACCCAGGGCAAGACTGGGGAATGTGAGGCATGAGGAGGGGAACAAAGCAGACTACTGTCCCCCAGAGAGATGCCTTGTTCTGGGGCGGGGAGGAGGGCACAAGAAGTCAGCCACTCCCTGTATGAATGGATGGATTTCTGACTGGCTGCATGGATGGATGCTGGGTCCCTGGCTGGCAGGCTGGCTGGCCTGCTTGCCCACAGAGAAGGCATGTAAAGAACCAGGGAAGGCCTTGGGAATGTAAGGCACGATATAGAAACAAAGCCGACTACTGTCCCCCGTAGAGAGGCCCTGTCCTGGGCTACAGGGCACAAGGAGTCAGCCTATATGGATAGAGGCATGTCTGACAATAATACTATGTGTACCGTGGACCTTTAAAGTAGCCGCATTATTACATAATCTAATTAAGAGTTAACATTTAACATAAATGAATCTTTAATGTGCACGAAGGGTTGGATGTTCCTAAATTGTGTGCATTTGTTTAACATTTTTTGAGCTCTGCATTTCTCACTCTTTTTTTTCTACTGCCTATTATTCAGAAATAATAAAAAAAAAAAACTGATGCTTTTTTTTAAAAATTATTACTATTTAAGCACAGCACAGTAAAGAATAGCGAACTGGCAGCAAGGGTGGGGGGTTGTTTCTAGCATAAAAGAGGCATACTGTCAAGATGACTGCAGGTTGCTGGTACAAGTGTGCTATTCAGCCCTGTATGCACTTTTACATTATTCAGCCGTACATTGAGTTTTTGGCTTTCAGTCGTCCACTGAGCTCCACATTCACCCGTCCACGCAGTACAGCTTGGCATTCATCTGTAGGCTTTCAGTCCTGCATTATGTCTGTCACAGATCTCTAACAGAGAGGAGAGATGTACAGAATAGTTCCAGTCAACAATACGTGTTCCTTGATATAGCGAACAAAAGAGTTAATGTTCTCGGGTAGTTTGAAACAGGATAGAAACGTCATCCAAAAATGCTGGTCTCTGAGTGTGAGCTCAGGGTAGCCACATGACGGGTCCTACCCAGCTGTGTCAGAGACAGGTTGCTCTCCGTGGGTCATCCATCTACCACAGGGGTACCAGAAACCACATCACTTTATTACTAAAGCACATTTAAAGGTTGCCCAAAGCAGATTTGAAAAGAGCGAGATGCAGTGGGTATAGTGGGACATAAAAGGCATTCACGGATCTTTAAAAGCTTTTGAGTTGGAACTTTTCAGTTTGAGTTTCAATTGTGAGGACTCATCTATTCATAGGAGAGGCTGTTTCACAGTCCAGGAGCTATAATAGCAAAGGCTCAGTGTTGCTTGCAAGCCAACAGCTAAAGGTCAGATCACCTCAAGGATGCGAGGGAATTCTTCGAGTTAAAAAAAATGCAGCAGTAGGTCGGGTGGGGGCCCATGTTCACTATAATATGAGTTAAATGGAAAAAAACCTAAGAAAAATATCTTTATCTCGACCTTCCATCTAGATCAGCTGAAATGGATCTTTTCAAAAATGTTCTCCGAAGTGGGTGTATTTGAAAACGGTCCTGTGTTCAGGTTTTTACTAGAATAAAAGAGCCTTTCAGAGCTGACATGCAATATTATTGTCCTGGGATAATCTGTCACAAGCATGGCTGACTCAGGGTTAGGCAGTGGTTATAAGCAAAAAGCAATGAACCTTAAAGCAGCTATTATTAATATTTTATAACAAAAAGCAGCCTTTACTTATTAGGGAACAGTATTGCATTTTGTATATAAACATTATGTAAACAATAGGTATTGATTTGTAAATAACTGGATGAATTTGTTGGGGGGCGCTGTGGCTCAGGAGGCAGACCAGGTCGTCCGCTAATCAGAAGGTTGGTGGTTCGATCCCTGGCTGCTCCATTCTGTGCAGATGGGCAAGATACTAAACCCTGAGTTTCTCTCAGTCTCATCTGAGTGTGAATGTGTGTGAATGTGAGACAGAAAGCACTTGGATGCAGAAAACAGTGAATGGATGAATGAGGCTTTGAGTGCTCAAGCAGAGGAGAAAAAGTCCTTTATAAGAACCAGTCCATTTACCATGAATAACTTGAGCTTAATACAGAATATAAAACTGCAGTATATTTCTAACTAACGAGATAGCGTATTCTCTTTCTCCTGACAACACGTTCTTTAAAATATTACACCTTTGGGGGTCAACTTGAAAGAAAGGTGGACGTGAAATGTAAAAGTGAAATCAGAGGGTAAACGTGACATGATATTTAGAATCCCCAAATAACGCTATCATTTCCTAAGTGTTGTCAATACAAACAGTGGCAGTAGGAAATGTACTGTAGCGCTATAGAACATTATTATTACTTCGACCTTCAGATGAATCTATTGACCTTGAAGGGTAGGTCAGAGGTCAAATGTGGCATGACATTTTAAACCTTAACACAGTACTTTCTATATGTTGACAATACACACCACACATAGTTTATAAGGCTTTTTTGTCAATTTTCGACCAATAAATCATTGAGTTGACCTTGAAGACTCCGGTGGATGCAAGACAAATTTTAATTGATTGTTAATACGACCCCACTCTGTGTCATGGAACGGCTGTGTGGCAGGCAGAATGTAGACCCAGATGCAGGACTCAACTATTACTCTCAGGTAAAAGCAACCAAACCAAAATTAAAACAGGAAACTCAGAGCAGGGAAACACACAACTAAGAGGGAGGACATGACAAAGAACAGAGGAAGACTCCGACAATATATACACAGGGGAGAGGAAACAGCTGGGACTGATCACTGAAGACGAGACAAGGGAAGTAGAACTAGAAATGAGACACAAGAGACTTTCAAAATAAGACAGGAAATAAGTAACACTGAGACCAGGACTAAGACATATGAATTTGACATAGAAAGGTAAACAAACATTGAGACAAGACTGACTTAACACAGGAGACAACAACACAGAGACGAGACTGGGACAGAATGGAAATACAAAAGGGGATTATAAACCTGTGACTTAAAGCAAGCAGGGAATTAAAGGCGTAGGAAACAGGAAACTCATAAGCACAAGGAATGTAAATGTAACACCAAAAACAGAAGGCTAAATGTCGACAACATAGAACCCTAATACAAAGACATAGAACTAGAGAAACATCAGACATCCAAAAATTCCTCAAACCCTGGGGACCATGGCATTCTCCACCCCGACAGTTTTATCACAATTCATTCAAAATTTTTTGTGTTTAGAGGCAAAATGACACACAAACACACACACAGACACAAATGCTACTGAAGACATAACAATAATGTAAAATTGTAACAATGTGAATATAGTCTGGCAGTGTAACAGGGGTTATTGGTGCTGATTAATCTGCTGATTCACAATCAGTTAAACGTGGAACCTCCCTTAAAATAACGGATTGTTTATTCTCAGCGCTTTCGTGGTGTCACTTTCGGCCACAGCAGGCAGCTATTTCTAATTTTAAAAAAAAAAGGATCAAACAGGTTCACTATTAAACTTAACAGTCACAGTTAGAGACTGGCTGATGAAAATAACGGTGCACATAGCAGATAAAAAACACAATCTTGACCCTCATAGATACGCAGAAACCAATGACATGATTCCAAACATGACTCCACATGACGATATCGTACCTCATGGATGTGCAAATAAATACATGCTAATAGCCTCTCCTCACCACCTTGAAAGTTACAGAAACGGCATTAGTGAAGGCTGCAAATGATCTTCTCATGGTCTCTGAGAGTGGACTCATCTCTGTGCTTGTCCTGTCAGACCTCATTTGCGCAATATCTCTAAAATCAGAAACGTCCTGTCTCAGAGTGATGCTGAAAAACTAGTTCATGCATTTATTACTTCTAGACTGGACTATTGTAATTCATTATTATCATTACCTCATAGCACCATATCATCCCAATAGGGCACTTCGCTCTCAGACTGCTGGCTTACTTGTGGTTCCTAGGATACTTAAGAGTAGAATGGGAGGCAGAGCCTTCAGCTTTCAGGCCCCTCTTCTTTGGAACCAGCTCCCAGTTTGGATTCGGGAGACAGACACCCTCTCTATTTTTAAGATTAAGCTTAAAACTTTCCTTTTTGATCAAGCTTATAGTTAAGGCTGGATCAGGTGACCCTGAACTCTCCCTTAGTTATGCTGCAATAGGCCTAGGCTGCTGGCGGGTTCCATGATGCACTGAGTGTTTCTTCTTCACTCTCTTTTCACTCACTGTGTTTAAACACCTCTTTGCATTTAATCACGAGCGCTTTGAGTGCTCAAGTGGAGTAGAAAAGCGCCATATAAGAACCAGTGCATTTACCATTAATCTCTGGCTCTCTTCCATAGTGTGTCTTTTGTCCAACCATTTCAAAGACAACAACATCACAAGTTGACTGCACACAGTAATTTTGGTTGTGCTGTGGTCTCCAAACACTGTTTTCCCTAGTGTGACTGAAGCATTAGTGGCTGTATTTTGGATACATCTACAACTTGTTGAATTTTTCATCACATTTCTGTCAGACACGACTTCAACACACAAAAGCCAAACAGCATCACATGTAGTGCCGATGCCCTGCAAAAAGCTAATGCTGTTAGTTAAGTGGTTAGCTAGCATCAGCACTGTTATCAGGGCTCATGATGTACCATCCTAATCTTGGAATTTTGGAAATTGTCTCTCCAGTCCATCTACATAGTCAAATCCCTCCCATAGTCCCTCCCACCTTTATGACTCCACCCCTTCCACCCATGAGATGCCCCCAGACTCTCTTCCTGCATGAGTTTCACACCTAACTCACCTGTTATCGGTTCACATAGTCCTACCATCTTGTGCATCTGCAGTGCTTGTGAAGCCAGAGCACCTTTTGGTATGCATTACAAACAATGCTTTGATATTTCATTTGCATGAACACAGAGCTGACAAAGCGATCTTGAAGAACACACTCATTTGCTGTCATATTTACTTTGCTCAGGTACGGTGTTACACAAATGTTTGATAACTGGAAGATTCTTTTAGAACAGGAGATTAATTCTGGTGTGGGGTTAATCAAAACCACAATGAAGTGTAGCAGAAAAATGGCCGGACTTTTTGACATACGCTATAACAAAGTGCTTTTGGAAACACGTGCAGTTAATACTAAACTAATGTGTACACACAACTACCTGGGCTTCTTTTTCATCAGGTAGGACCAACAACATTTCACCGAGGCAGGAGAAACGCAGGCAGATTACCAGGGTTACCATAGTTGTTTCAGGTAATTCTAGGTTATTAATGCCTAGGGTGCCAATCGCACTGTGGTGTGCCATCCATTCATTAACCTACCCACGAGTACTTTCTTTCTCTGGTTATTGCTGGTTTTTCTTATTGTCTCAATCTCTCACTCATCCCAACTAAATTACTTCTGTTTTCTCTGCATCTTGTTATTCAGCTCTATAAAACACTGTGATTTCAGCAGCTGCAACTGAAACTCGAACAGATGGGAGATAGAAGTACTTCAGTGATAGCAAACAGAAAACCTCCTAGAAGAGATTGGAAAAAACATGTTTGTGGCCACCTCACTTTAAGTTTACTAGTTATATGAATACAAAGGAAGTTATGAAGACTGGCCATCCAATATTGATTTTTTCTGTACGTTTTTACTGTATGTTCTACCTACTCTTAGAGCATAGAGTGCGTACATGTGGATGAGTGTGTGTGTGTGTGTGTTATATAGCCGCTCTTCAATCACAATGTCCAGAAAGAAAAACTGTTTGATACTTGTGCCAATACAGTGCATGCTTCAGTCTGTTTAGCTGCGCCTCAAGGGATTCAAGTGAACTTTAATGTGAAGCCATCTTTATACATAAACACAGCAGGGATGAAATGTTGTTTCTCTGGAGTCAGTGGTGCCATATTTAACACTCACGCAGCACACGCAGGTGGAAAATGGTGTGAAAGACAAGCCCAAATCCTCTGAGGCAGCCAGAATTCCAAAGTTGCTCAAGCTGAAAGTACTGTGACATCATCTACTGCTGGCCATTTACAAAGTCAGCTAGAGAATAACAAAGCTGCTGCTTAACAGTCATTTGCTACATCACATGGTTTTAATTGTCAGCTGTTAAAGCTGAACCTGTGATAAGGTTTTGCGGTTTTGTGTAAAGAATGAAAAAAAAAATTTGTGTGCCTGCTGGTCCAGGTAGGCAAACCACAGCAGGAGGAGGAAAAATGGAGGCAAAAATCAGGAGACAGAACACAGCCGGGAATGTTGGAAATCTAGAACAAGAAGAACAACGCTGGAATTCCAATAATAACAAAGATGATCTGACAGAGGGAAAACACACAGATTATATTCACGGGGAAGACAGTTAACGACAGGTGCAACACGTGAACGGAGCAGGAGGAACAAAAGGGCGGGAAAGGGAGAACCTACTCCGTGTTCTTGATGTATTTCTTTGCATCTTGTTTGCAGTCCAACTACTTCTTTCTTCTCTGTGCCAGGTTCCTTTGTTATGTAACAACCATGTGGTCTCTCTGACTCTTTTCTTCAATACTTTTATAGCAGCTTCAAATTCCATCCAACCAGCCATCGATTTTCTTGCGCTTTTTCCGTTCAGGGTTGGGCTGGAGCCTATCCCAGCTGTCACAGGATGACCTCAGCTTCAAACTGTATATGCAAACGATGAAATTAGGGAGTGTCTATAAAAATCAGGCCTGTGAACGTGGCTATAATTTCACTCTCTTTGAGAAACCTCTTTATTTTATTTATTTATTTTTTTGGTATGTTTAATTGATTCACATCTGGCCACGTAGTCATATATTGAAAGAAAACTGATGTTCTACTACATTTTTTAGGTACAGCACTTTTAATGATACAGGGTTTGATTTATGGGGCGTGGCGTCTGCTGGACCTCTCCACTGTCTTTGTGCTGTTGATGCTTTTCAAAGCATTTTTTATGGCTCATTTGACTAATATGGTTTTCTGTGTGGTAGAGACCAATTCAATTTTGGGGAGGGAAATTCTAGTATAATTATCATTAGTGTGTTACCAATTAGCAACAATTAGGCAATATGTGTGTCTCTGCAGTGCACCCACAGTTCCTGAATGTAGCTTGCCATATAAGGCAAATTCTGGCTTAGAATAATCAACATGGCGGTGACCAAAACAATGCTCACGCTTCTGAATATGGAACCCAAAACCAGTGGGTGGCATCATGGTGGCTGCCTATGACTGAATCCAGTAGCGTAGGATGACATCACATGACTCAAAGAAAAATAAGGAATACAATTCATGTTCAGGAAGTTTTACAAGACACTGAGCTGTGAACACAGTTTGTTGTGGCACTTCTAGCCCGTTATTGCTAAGATGTCCTCTGGCGTTACTTGTCATTAATAGTGACTTTAACACCAGGATACCTTTTTTGTAGTCCTGCTTTATATTAATAGTGGCTCTTCAAGCCCTGAGGTGAACATCACCGAATGCAACGCTCCACTCGTTTCCAGTCATTGTTACACCATGCGCAGAAAAAAGGTCAACGTACTGCGGTGTTGAGGTCACGGAGCATGCATACAGTGAACAGTGTAAGAAGGAGTAAATTAGTGACCTGCAGTGAACCACAGGCTTTGATATTCCACCACACAGCAGCAGCAGGTTTCTATACTCTAAAACAACCATAATAGGAGCGCACACAAAGCCAGCGTGAACAAGGAGTACAGTAAATTACACTTTTTTTTTTCCATCTCAGGACGAGTCAGTCTTCCTGCCTCTTCAGTCAATTATGGTGGTAAAGAGGGATACAAGACACAAATAATGACACGACCCGATTCACATTCCATTTCGTATTTGTCCGTTTCTCAGAAATGTAAGCAGATAATTACTGCAGGGCCAGTAAAATCAATACAGATAAAACTTAAACTCTACCACCCTGATGCTTAATCTGAGAGCGGTGGTACATGTTTTGTACAATAACACACACACACACACACACACACACACACACACACACACACACACACACACACACACACACAGTCTGGACCTGCCAGGATTTGTTGTTCCTGGTTGTGATCTTCCTTGGCGGGCAGGGGGAAGGGGAGTGGGGGTGTCTCTCCGGTCCCCGCTGAGGGCCTGCTGATTAGGCGATGGCGAGTCTTGAGGTGTGGTTGAGGCTGAGTTTGTGGTGCAGGTGGAGGCTGTATTTGAGGCCTTTGCATCAACCCTCCATGGGGCAGTCTGGGTGCAGACGTGGCTGACCCAGGTTTGGGAGGACGTCTGCATGATGAGGCTTGGGTGGGAGGTCACCCAGCTGAGGTTTAGGAGAGAGGTCAGAGATCTGCAGCGCGGGAGGAAGGTGTGGTGTTCTCCTAACACTGATGTTTAATGCCAGCAAAACAAATAATATATTGTAATAGCAATGAAAAGTCATAAGAAGGATTGCTTCCAGGAAATCCCATTTTTTCCGCTTTGCATTTGTGCTTCTGTGATGCATTCTGGATCTCCTCCAGTTTGTTACTCAGTAATCCTTCAACTTGATTTCATTTTGGGGAAGTGGACAAACTCACAGAGAGGCAAATGCAGTAGGGTTGGTGATGAGTGATGACTGTATTTGACGTGGCTAAAAAAAAATGGATGTAGTGGGACACAATGGCACAGACCACAGGTCAGGTTGTTTTGGCTCAGTGCTCTTCCCCAGTTGTGTCAGGATGTTTACCAGGAACTGACCCTAAGAGATGATCCACCAAATGAATGGAGAAGAGAATGAGCGTGCTCCTGGTCATGCTCCGAACTAACAAACTGTCTCTGGGCTTGAAAACTGAAACTGTTTGCTCTCTGCAGTGGTTGCACGAGCACAGTGAAATCCAAGTGCACATGGCATAAGAGGATTTTCAGGAAGCAGTATACGAAAATAGAAGCATTGGAAGCATTCTGGAGGTGCATGAGAAGAGAAAATTGGCTACATTTAAATAAGACATTAAAAAAAAACCCTCCAAATATAAAAATAATTTTGCAGTTAACCAAGTAAAGCACATATTGTAATCATGCAGATTTACTGAGGCTAGAGGCTTCATGTTGGACATATAGCTAATCTGCCAAATGTGCAAACACCAGTGCTTCACCTATAATTTAAGAAACCTTTAATCTATTAATCAGCAGAAGTCCTGAAATTAAATTACCAACAGACAAAATATTGTGATGCTTTTGCATACTTGAGCAGCAAGTTGCCAACATAGGTGGAAGCGACACTATGCTGACAGTTAGTTTCTCAGACATGCAAGTACATACTGCGACTTGTCTCCAAGAGTACTTGATGGTGCAGATCATAAAAACAGAAAGAGAAACACAATATGAAGATGTTGACAAGCCATTTTCTCGCCACTTCTGGTTGCAGTGATGGAAGCCAATCAGAAAAAGGCAGAATGGCCAATCAAAAACAGTAGCCTTGGAAATAGCCAATTAGGCCTGTTTGTCTGTGAGGACAAAGGAAGTGATATTGCAGAGTGATTGCGCCAGCGCCGAGCTACACAAACATGCTCAAATGACACCTTGCTTGTTGCCTTCCAACCCTAATTTTGCAGGAGTGCGAGATCTTGATTGCATCTGTGCTGGCAAGAGAGAACGCCTCATTATTACACCAAAACAATCGCCACCTCAGAGGCAAAAAACAGAGATTTTGTTTTCATTAGGGAGCTATTGAGTCACCAGCTCTTGAGTCAAGGCCATCAGACACGCACACTCACACACATGTACATGCACTGAGGGTGTAGTCTGGCAATTTTATTCAAAAGATTTGTACCTTACTCCAGTCCACTTAATGAAGCTGTAAATTTAGAGACGTGAGGGCCTTTACAGTGCTCCTTTGAGAGCAGCTACAATGATCCTGGGACTGAGCTGGTTAATTAACTGATTGTTTGCTTGGCTTGGAGCCACGGAGAAAATGGGTGGATGTGGAGCGAGACAAGGAGATGAAAAGAGAGGGCATGAGGGGAGAGGATGCAAAAGAATGGGTGTGAAAAGGAGAAGAGAGCACAGAAGTGGTCAGGGGGGCAGCGAGAGGGAATAAAAGAATAGGACAGAAAAAGAGGGGAGAGGAAGATTTGAGAGGCTAGAAAATCACAGGAAACGGGCTTCAAGGGCAGCATCTCGTATTTCAACTGAAATGCGGATGCTGAACAGATAACTATCTTTTGTGCTCACTATTGCTAATTGAAGGTACAGCTGAGGCTGATGGGAATGTCACTGGTTTAGCGGGAATTCATAAATCAGTGAGCTGAACAGAGTAATAATGTCTGTGCCAGATTTTATGGCTGTGCGTCATTTCACTGAAAGCCAGAAACTTCAGTTTCCTGGTGATCCTACGGGAAAGGCCAGAGGAGCACCAAAGTTAGGCGGGTTCGTTATCCGACACACAAAAAAAAGACTTATTTGACCTGAACATCGCCTGTAGCACAAATATATCGCTTTTAACACAGAAACGAGGACTTTTTATAAAACAAATAAAACATTTCTTCAACAGACAAAAGTAAAGGATCATTTTCTTCAGTCAAAAAATGACCTTTGGCCTCAGATACGAGTGCTGCCTCCTTCATCAGAAATAACTTCTTGGGTGTTTTTGATACCGAAATCTTAAAAGACAAAGAAACTTCTTCATAGTGAAATGAAAATGAATCCTGAAAACCATGAAAACGCTCTGCCGCAGTCACCGTCTGCTCTTCTCCTGCTGCTTTTTTGATCGTTTGTTTGTTTGTTTGTTTGTTTGTTTGTTTGTTTGTTTGTTTGTGCTGAACTCCACTTTTTCTCACGTTCCTATTTAAGCCCACTTTTTTTTTAAACAATTAGCATTCTACTTACACATAGTGCAGACACTCGGGCGTAGGTTGCATACCCGTGATCCTTCACAAAGTATCTTGAATTTCGCTTTAGTGACTCCTTGGGACACCCCCAGCCGTCCGTGCCCTGATGGGTCAGAGTTTTTATGCTGGCACACGCAGGTCTGCCATGATGTTCGATGGCTCCAGTGTCATGGCTGTGGTTGCTCACGGGCAAGCTGTGGCTCTCTTCAGACAGCACTCTCTCTCTAATCGCGGATATATGCGTGAATTTCACACAAACACATCCTGTGTCAACATTTCTGGGTTCTTCAAGATTGATTTTTTTTTACATAAACATGTTCTGAGAAAGAGCTGTCCTAAAATAAAATTGCAGTTATGTGGAAACTGCACCATTTGTAGCTGATTTAATAACTTTTTATATCCCACACCAGTCAGAGGCATCATCATCTTTTTTTATAGGAGAGCTCTGTTGATCTACGGCACCACACACTCAAATATCAAAGAGAACAACAGACCGGAGACGTCACAGATTAAATATGACAATCACATGTTTGCTTTTTCAAATATGTTTTTAAAAAAAAAAAAAAAAACATCAAGCCTTTCCAGCAATTACATATTTTTGCAAGACTGCATGCCAGTGAAAAGTTGTACTTGTTACTCTAAATGAAGAGTCAGTGTGACCATACTTATTCATCATCTGTGAATCAAGAATTTCACAGTAATCCAATAGTTGTTGAGGTATTTCAGTCTGGCCTGTATGACTGATCACCCTGTCTATTCATAAAGTCAGCCCAGGTCACATGTGTAGAAAACAGTTAAGTATGAGTGATCACTGCAGCCTGACTTCTAGCCACCACAGGTCGCAATTAATGCATTGCAGCTGAGCAGCACCCCAGGTAGCCAGGCTTCAATTTTTCTTTGTCTGAGATAATAGATTAAATTCTCGTCTTCCTTCAGTTTGTAAGAGAAATGACACAGAGTGGGTTTAGCGCTCTCCACTAAATGTGGAGAAACAGTTATGTGAGTGCCGTTTCAATGCAGGCACTTGCAGTGTGGCGTGACGTCTACATCTCCTGCATAGTTAGCTGAGGAAAGTTCGGATGTTTGTCATTGTCTCTGGTTGTGTCTTTATTGTACGGCTGACCCTGATGGACTTAAACTTAAACTTATGCTGTCTAGAAATCACACAGTATCCCACACAGTAGAAATTATAGACAGAAACACAGGTTCAATCTGGCATGATGGCCATAGTTTATTAACACAGATTTAGCTCCTAGGTCTCTGCTGTAACTGTTTGAGAGGTCAAAGATCAATCAGCAGTTAGATCTTCTTGCTGGTTCTCTTCAGCACTACAGAGCCGGCTTTGGAGATCTGCAGAGAGACAGAAGAGGGCTTAAATGAGTAAAGCAGGAAATGTGCTTCTGCAGTGCTTCTTTCTACCTAATTATATAATTATATACTGTGAAACAATGTTGTTTGAAATGTTAGGCAAATTAAAAAATACCACTGTATTTGTTACAAGAATAATTTGCTGGTAATACTTTATACGTGTCAGCGTCTGACTGGCCTTGACACCTGAAACACGCGGCCTTTAGCATATTACAAATTGACAGCTTATTAAGTAATTATGTTAGCGAGCTGAAACATTCATTTGGCGTTTTCCAGTCTCGCTGTGTTTGGCTTCTTTTGAACTGCGTAAAAATTTCACTCTCTTCTCTCAAAAAAATGTGAATTCTTGAACATTTCCGAAAAGCAGAACACAGAATGGAACCTGCACAGAGCGGACCGTTTCACACAAACTCGCAGGACTAAAAGGTTAAATATCAGAATGAATTGGGTGCTAAAATGCATTCAGCAGCACTACTCTGTGTCTCAGACAGTTTTTTTTTTCTCATTAGCTGCTCCTGGTCCCCGGCTGCAGAAGTATAACTTTGATGACTCTAATGATCCCTGCGGGGAGTTGAGTGTAATAACTGCTGTCATTGCCCAACGTTCTCAGCGCTAAAAGCCTAAGTGAGTGTGTTTACCTCGATGAGCTTGCCTCCGCTGATCTCAGAGGTGTGGTGGTAGTTGGGGAAGGTCACGCTTAGCTTGCCTCCTTCCATTTGCACCGTAGCCTGTAAACAAAATTGTTATATAACCAGTTAGGAAAGTAACAGTCACAGTTTTATGTTGCTGCCAGCTACAGCTAAAGCTTAAGACTAAATAAGGTCAGGAAGCACGCTTTAGATCGTTTCCTCCCGACCTTGAATTTCTTCCCTCCGATGGTCTCCATGTCGCACTCCTTGCCAACAGTGAACCTGTTGGCGACCTTGGCATTGGCAGGATAAAAGTGGGTCCAGGTGAAATCATTGCCATCCTGGGTGACCTCTGTGATCATCTTGTAGTCACGGCCCTTCTCAATGACATCATCTGGAATGCCTAGAGCAGGGTGGGAGGATGTGAGGTTAAAACAGCCCGTAGATGTGCAGAAAGCAGGGGAGAGTAGAAGCGGAGGAAATTAAAACGCATGCTTTGAGAAAGTTTCATCCCGCGTTCTCACCGAGCACCTTGCAGAACGCATCGTATCCCTCCTGGGTCTCAGTTTCCCATCTTCCAGCGAAGGCCATGTTTGGTAGCGTTGGTGGGTGGAGGAGGGAGATCAGAGATGCTGAGGCAAGCTGCGAGAAAAGCAAGGTACTGAGACCAAGACTATTCCCTGTTTATATACTTTACATCTCTCGCCGCCTCCTTCATTTGCATGTGATGACACAAGAGAGCAATTACAACTGAAGATGATGAGTACAACAGGCTACGAGGGAGAGGGCAATAAAAAGTATAAGCGGGCGTTCACGGAGTTCACAGGCAGTGAGTAAAACGCTGACTGCTCTCAGGGTGAGCCGCGAGCTCACCTCTAGGTCAGTGAACTCCCCTTTATGGACATGCCCTCCACTTTTACTGCTGCTGATTCGAAAAGTAAATAAAAAGAAAATAAGGGTGCTATTTCAGAATATAATTCATCTTTTCTAAATTACGGTGTTATCTCCAAAATGGAAATGGTCTGGGATATAAAATGATCATCATTCACTTATAAAAGATCTTTATTTATTGTCTGGAACTGAGACGGATCTGGAACATGATAAAAATGTAACTGCAGCCATTTCAGTGTTTTAAAGGCGTAATTTTTACACAGTATAAAGTATATTAGTACAAAGCCTGAAAACGTTACGACAGAATTTTACACACAATCAATTATAACATAATGCATGTAAATTCAAATGCTTTATAATGTAATCTTGTCATCTAGCAGATGGACCCTTTCACAGAACGTGGCTACATGGCACAAATTCAAATCGGATGTGTTGAAAGGATTAAGCTAGCATTGTTTTTGCTACAGTCACCAAATCCTATAAAAAAAAAAAAGACAAAAAAACCCAACAGCGATGCATCAGCCCGTTCCTCAGCTCCCTGCACTGTCGCTGGCATTCAGGGCCAAACCCAAGGGTTCTTCCTGAAACTGGGAATTATACAACAATGGCAAAGACTGTCATACTTAGAAGGGAAATACACAATATAATATAATACAATACAATACAATACAATACAATATAATATAATATAATATAATATATTTTTCATTTTGTATGCTTTGTGCAGCTGTGGTTACAGTTTCTCTTTTTCCTCCCTACAGTTTTGAGTGTAATTTTAGGCAAACTATAGACAGAACACACTAAACACCGTTAATGATTAGGGGTTGCACGAAGTAGTCGACTCGTCGACTAGTCGATTCTAGGAAATCTCGCGACTTTTTAAATTTCACGTCGACTAGTCGCAGTCACGT
>JAVDPK010001750.1:757888-783304 GCA_034780415.1 Cichlasoma orientale | reverse complement strand
GTGTGTGTGTGTGTGTGTGTGTGTGTGTGTGTGTGTGTGTGTGTGTGTGTGTGTGTGTGTGTGCGTGTGTGCATGTGCATGCGTGCATGCATGTGCGTGTCTGTGTGTGTGTGTGTTGAAATCATGTTATTATTAAATTCTGTTGATATTTTATTCCAAGCCATCTGCTTTGACTGTGACAACTCATCATATAAAAATAAATAGCTCCACACTTAATGCTCTGGTGCTTTTTCCTTTTTTTAAACATGTGTGCATTTGTGCGTGTCTGAACTCAGTCATATGACTCATTATAAAGATGATTAATGATAAACAGACCATTCACTTTAAGTTTGGTCAACACAGAGGACTGATTATATAGAGCTAACATGTTATTTTTACAATGGCCAAATGTATTTCCAATAAATTTAAAGGGAATCTTTTATCTATTCATTTTCTGAACCACTTCTCCAATTCAGTGTCACAGAGGGAGGGTGTTTCAGCATATCTCAGCTGTCATAAGGTGAGAGGTGGGGCAAACTTTAGACAGGTTGCTAGTTTATTGCTGTCATAAGGTGAGAGGTGGAGCAAACTTTAGACAGGTTGCTAGTTTATTGCAGCTCTGGCAAATTTAGAATCACTAGTTAACCTAACAGGCATGTCTTTGGATTGTGGGAGGTAACCAAGGTACTCTGGCAGAGAATCCATGCAGACACAGACTTGAACCCAGGACCTCCTGACTGTGAGGCAACAGTGCTAACCACTGTACCACTGTGCCCAGGCTTTTTTGTTTTGTTTGAATTTATCTATAAAATGCCTTTTCAAGGGAGACCTGGCATAGAAGGCACCCCAAATGGGCCAAGGTGATAGAACTGAATGTGTGTTTCTGTTATGTTTATGATCATGTTATTCCTAGATAGTGTAGCAAATTTTTAGGTTGTGATGCATTGTGGCATTTTATTGGAAAGACTAAACAAAAAGGATTTCAACTCCAATTCCTGCAGGGATTCACACACGTCAGTGTCAGAGTCTTTACATATGATCTTTTTAGGTGATTAATAAAATGTAAATAAAATGCATTTTATGCAAATGTCTTTTTGCATTGGTTAAATTGCCTTTAACACATGACATAAAACATATTTTACAAAAAGTCATAAAACAAATGGCCTGGAACCGAATCAGATGCACTGTAAGACATTAAGGCACCCACACTGAGAGATATTTGGGTAAGTCGTTTTTCATGTGATTTTTAACACACTAATGAATATTACAAATGTTCTTCTAAGTGTTTGTTGATTTAAATAAACAAAACGCTGCCAATTTAGGGTTCTCATAATAACAGTCATATGTAATATTAGTTGCATAAAGCTGTGTCATGTTGCCTGTATAATGCCTAGCCTATTTACCCCTGAAAAAATGTTAAATGTTATGCATATCTATGTGAATGGGAAAATGGTAGCAAGCCTAGCTCCATTTGTTTCTTTTCCTTTTGCTACAAATACAAACTAAAGTTGTATATAAAATACAAATACAAACTAAAGTTGCATATAAAATAGACACTGTTGCCTGACATAAATTTAAAATCCAAACCAGACTCTACCACAGGGCCATAAAGCCTTTATACAGTCCACTGCTTCTAAAAAACAAAAGAAGTAGAAAATTATGAGTGGACGTGATAACGTCAATGAGCATCAGAAGGCATGGTTTTAAAGTTACGACCTCATTACCCCCAGATTGAGGCCATATAACCTTAAACCCACAAAGAGGAGGTTAGGAGGGATGAAATGTCCTTGTTTTCTCGTGCGCACTGAAGCGTATTTTTTTCAAGGTAAATATTCTTTTTCCAACATGAAATAGGTCTTTGTTGTTTGCCGAGAGGTAAAGAGGCGGAAAAGTGAGGAGGATCTGAACTGGTTTCCATGTCAAACACTTCAATTCACCATAGAAACTCAGATCTTAACGCGGAAACTTTATTAAACTGTGATGGTGGATTGATAAGGGCCGAATTTCTATCGGCCTCTTTTTATTGTGGGCGCCAGGCGGGCTGACAGAGGTAAATTGCTCTTTTAATTAAAGCAATGCACCAGGGGAAATTGCTGTCTGAATATTGTCTCAGAGATGGGGGCCAGTGACAGTTGCCTGGAAACTTCAATCTGTCTACCCGCATTTATTCCAGATCACAGTTATGAGATAAAGTTTAATAAAAATCTTTTCCTCCGCCACCAACGAAATGAAATCCAACCCTTTCTGAACAACTGAACACAATGAAACAGGACTGCGGAGGAAACCTCATGTTCAACATGTATCTCTCAGGTTCGTCATTTTGTCCCATTAAGAATTGGAGAAACAGCCTATTATATGTCTATATTTTTACATTTTGCTGCGTCTCGGTGTCCTGCCGGCGATGATGCTCCGTTTCCAGGGCAGAGCATTGTTCAGCCTTTTCAATCTGAAAGCCCGTCTGCTCTTTTGTCGGAAATCGGAAATCCTTTTTCCTGGACGCGTTTCCTGGCTTCTAGCAGAGGAGACCGCAAAGACGACAGGCTTCAGGCATTAGACTCCAAATGGACCAGGATACAATTAGGATTTTAAAACCATATTAACTTTGATGGAGAATTGGGAATTTTAAAAGCTTATTTTTTTTTTCATTTATTCTGGTTTTTCATCCTTGCACTGTCCAATTTTACATTTTATACAACGATCAGAGCATTTTTAGAGCCGCTGTTATCTGAATCCTCTGAACATAGATTTTAAAAAAATCTAATTTAATCTTAATATATTTTCCTACTTCCTTGACATAGTGGTGCTAGAACATGCCTGTAAAAAAACTGGTTGTGAAGAGATTTTTGTCTTTCTAAAGACATATTAAATGATAATATTTTGATGTACAGGTGATAGAAAATAGATAAAAGGCCGACAATTGTTTTAAAAATCCTCTTGTAATAACTTCTGAGTAAAGATGCACATCTGATGCTGAAAATATGTCTGTTTTGATTTCAGATCCAACAGAAAATCTGTTGAAAGAAAGCAAAGGAACATCTTGGGGTCCGATAAATACAGGAGTTCAAAAAGGTAAGAGAAAAAACTCAGGGGTCTGTCGGTAAATACCATCACTATGTAATCTCCAGCTCTTCATTAGCAGTTAACTTATTTTTAATCGTTAGAATCACCCAAAACAAGCATATTTAAAAACATTAATAATGACATAATAATAATAATGATAGAAAATATAACTAACAAAATGCCAAAACCCCCTTTCAAACTATCTTGCAAAAACGTGGGCTAAATGAAACACAATTTGAGAAATCAAAGAAACATTGATCACAATATATCATAACAATAGCAGCATCAAAACGTGCTAATTGCCAATTTTAATTATTTCGTACTTAAAATGCACTTAAATTGTGTATATTTGAGGTTATATAGATAAAACAAACACGGGGGAAATTCATTTGTCATTTGTCATGGAGTTTATTGCATGGTGATATTCAGTCGACTAACTGGTCTCAGGATTTCCTGCAAAGAGCAAAACAATTTTTTTTATTAAGTTTAACAAGGAAAACGCGTAAAATATAAATGTATTATCAAAAGAGTATTTTATTAAAAATGTAATACCTATGAGCAGCGCATTAGGGCCTATATTTTGAATATATATTTTAAATAGCGTGGGGAAACTTAAATGAAACGAGACGCATTTAGGAGCCTTAAGAACACCTAACCTGCGTAAATATAGACTTTTAAAAATGATATGATTTGAAAATGATATCTTTAGTATATTAAATAAAATGACCGTGTATCTTCTAGTGTATGTCTTATATATCATGCAGCATCTGAATTTTCCAGTTTACTAGGTGATGATATTCACAATATGTCTATATTAAACTGATAATAATCTTTGCGCCACAGATATAATCTATCCCATGTTTTTGCTGGCAAGACAGAAATTGGTCTTTTTTCTTTACTGCTCCGCTATTTGCATGATTTATTTTAGCTGGACCAGTTACATTTTTTGTTCTGCCTTCATTCAGGGAGTGGGCAGATTCAACTCTGGCAGTTCCTGTTGGAGCTCCTCTCTGACAGCACCAACATGTCATGCATCGCCTGGGAGGGCACCAACGGAGAGTTTAAGCTCATCGACCCCGACGAAGTGGCCCGGCGCTGGGGGGAGCGCAAAAGCAAACCCAACATGAACTACGATAAGCTGAGCCGGGCGCTGCGCTACTACTACGACAAAAACATCATGACCAAAGTCCACGGCAAAAGATATGCCTACAAGTTTGATTTCCACGGCTTGGCGCAGGTGTGTCAGCCGTCCACCACCGAGCAGGCCATCTACAAATTTCAGGGAAACTTCTCCCCGATTCCCTTCTCCGGGATTTCCAAACTGAACCTCGTGGCTCCCGGCGTGGGGCCTTCGGGGTTCTCCTACTGGCCTGGTTCCACACCTGCGGCTCTGTATCACAGCCACAACCTCCAGCCTCCAGGACCCTTTGGCACCGTGTCTCCGTCCCACATCGGCTGCGTCAACAACATCAGCAGCCTGAGCAACATCAATAACCATTATAACTGACTCTTAATGCATACTTTAGACAAACTGGAAAAATCGAGACACAATTATGAATAAGGACAGATGACAAATAGCACTAACCCGTCGATTTTGGTGGTTGGCAGGAAAAAGCATGATTTGGTTAAAGTGGCGTGGTTTGGTTAAAAATCTGGCGTTTTTAAAAATGTCACGTAAGGATTTTTTCTTTTAAGCAGCAGAAAGCTGTGTTTAAACTCGTAATTTCACAAACGATACTGTAAAACATGCAAACCAAGCAATTAAATGTTTAATTTAATTTAATTTTTAATTTATTTTAGGATATCCTTTTTGACAAGCCAATTATTAAATATATCAAAAAAATATGCCGCCTGCCAAATTACGCACAATGCTTTGAACTTGAACGCTTAGTTTGCCTACATTTGATCCATAAATATCCCATATATGTAATTTCCTTATTTAAGTCACAATCTGAGATGTAATCGGAAATCAATAATCGTTTACATGCGACAGACTGTTTTTTGAGCTAACAAAAATAGTGTGTATATATTTAAAACGTTATTTAAATAATTGAAGACATCCATCTATCAGATATATGCCCTATCACAGTTAATGCATTTCGGCTCCCTTGCTCTCTCCCAACCCCTTCCTTGAGTTCTGTGTTTGTTTTACACCTTTAGGTGGATTTGCACCAACCTGGGAGCGCAACTATCATCGGACTAATGGCGCCATCTCGTGGTGATGGAATAGAAAATAATGCTTCTTGGACATGAATGACATTGACCACGCTTGGAAAGAGTCGCGTGAAAGATACTGTCGCTCTGATCACCTTTCGCTAATAAATCAGAACACACATATAATAAATATCTTTTTAAGAAAAAACAAACCTTAGCCAACCTTACCCAACAACCTTACTCTCATGCAATAAGTATAAAAGCAGTGCAAAGGCACACGGTTGTATTTTGTGTGAAATAGGCTGAATAGTAACTGAAACTGTGAATTCACAAACTCTGCTGTAAATACTGTAGGGTAGAGACAGGCTCAGACTATAGTTTCTCTTCAGTGATTTTAAAGTGAATATGAGTGCATTTATTCACATTACGGCTAAAACAACAATTGTACTAATGGGAAAAATCATAAATAAACTGTTCTGAATAAAAATTTTTGTCAATATGTGTATGATTTTTTTTAATGATGGAAAATCTACAACTACACTACTACTACTACTACTACTACTACTACTAATAAAAAAGAGAGAACAGTATTACACATTACACTAACATGAGCTCTGGCATCAGTCGTTGTCTATATTGCTATAACAGCCAAAAAGAAGGTATTTATGATCATAATGTGTACCTGGCCTAACGACAGAACTGTAGCGACTCACCTTGTTGGTCCAAATAGAACCGTAAAGAACTAACCATCCATATCACTGTCACCTTGAATTCCAGGTTACTTGCATGTGTGCCTTAACTTTAAAGAAAAAAAATCTATAAATGTGCTTATTTTGTTTTAAATGTCAGCCGTTGTTTATCATGGAAATGACTTTTTTTTTTTTAAATGATATTTATTTCTGTTGCACGTCGGCAGACGCACAGTGAAGTAGTGCTCAGCCTCAAGACAGTAAATCTTTTTAGCCATGTGGGGGCACCACAGCTCTTCCAACATCAGAACCACAGTTTACGTAACTAGGTGATAACAGAACTGGTCTAATATAGAACATGGAGCATTTGCAAATAACAGATTAAACCTCAACCTCATTTATATGAAAGTGCGAGTCTACAGAGATTTAAGTATGCCTAGGTGAGTGTTATCAGTAGAACAATGGGATGTCCACAGTCGTTTTAGGCCGATCATATTGTGTATATATAAAAATAACACTCTTAGCAGATAATATCCTTCATCAGACTGATCAAAGATTCAGAAAGAAAGTGTGTATGTGCTTTTGTGTGTGTGTGTGCGCACGCGTGTGTGTGTGAAAGAGAGAGAGGAAATAGAGAAAGGTTCGTTCATTCACAGCAGTGTTTGTGTGTGTCCTGCATATCAATTGGAAAGACATGGAGTCGCTATTGACAACTGAATTTCTCTCATGCCTTGGTCCCTTACCAACAAAAGACTCGTTGCACACGCACACATGCACGCACGCACGCACACGCACACAGATAGATAGATAGATAGATAGATAGATAGATAGATAGATAGATAGATAGATAGATAGAAAGAGTGGGTTGAAAAAGGTATGTATCCCTGATGTGTTGTTTACCTCAAACTGTGCTTCTTGTAATAACAACCATGGAAACTCCACGGGGATTGAGTCACTTCCACAACACTGCAATCGTCACTGTCTTCTCGGCCAGCAGCTCTGCCACTAATCTGCTGTGCCTATTGTTGCTGATCCTCATCCTCGCACTTCTTGCATAACAAACTAGGTGGGAGTTTTCCTGCAAGCCACAGGATTAACAGTGTGAATGCAGACGACTGAGGAGCGAAAAGAAAACACATGAAGGAGGAAGAGGAGGAGGCGAGAGAGAGAAGAGCTCGCTAACTATGTTACTCTGCAGCACTTAGATCAGAAATTAAACTTACTTTCATGCAATAAACACAGAAATAAACATGTTTTTTGGTCACTTAAATACTCAAAGTCAACAAATAAATCATTTCACATCTGAATGTGCTGTCAGTCATTTAGAGAGGCTCTGCTTTAGGATGTTTTCACAGAAACCTTTATGCAAGTTGTCCAGCTCAAACCCTCCATCGGTGCTCGGCATTATTAATATTACAACTAAAAGACTCATAAAGGTTTTATTTACGTCAACTTGAACATTCAGCTTTCAGCTTCTGTCAGCACTGTGTGAAGCTCTGACACTGAACTGCTGGTTTGCAGCTGAAATAAGCGTAAGCGTTTGTAGATGGGAACTTGCATTTGCTTGGCTTATTTGATCAACACAGAACAGAGAAACAAACGTTTATATTTAAGGGTTACCTTTTTCTAAAAAAAAACCCTTAAATTTTTTTTTTTTTTTTTTTGCCTGTATCACATTATATTCTGACAGGTTTCCATGAGTCACACATTCTGTGAAGACATGCTGGTCCTTCTGTCCCAGCTGTGCATTATTAGGACACCGAGTGAGGCAGTCAGTGGGACTTTGTTGCCGTGTGTGAAGTCTTGCAGTCAGTGAGTCATTCTTCCAGCGAGAGAAAGTGGTAAGAAGGCTCTTTTAATTTAGAACAGCACACCTACGTGGTGCTGAAATAGACTTGAGAATCAGAGGGTGAGAGAAAGAGACACAAGGAGAGGAGGGAGACTCAAGGAGGTAAGGGAAAGAGAAAGGGAGCTAAAAGTCAGAAGGAAAGAACAATTTAGATCAATGTACTGCATTTGTAGCCTTTAACAAAGACACGTATATTTTTAGACACTGACCCTGATTCCCTGAGCCCCCCACCCCCACCCCCACCCGAAAACCCCCCACACAGAATAAGCCCTGTATACACTGCAATATTGCCTGCACTTATTCACCTTCATTATTCTGGAGAAGAAAGTTCAGAATATCAGTTTATAAACTCAGTGAAGACATATTTTATAAGTGATGCAATCTGTACATTGACATTGGACTGATTATTAGCTCCTATTTGAGATTTGGTGTCTTGAATCTACTGAAATCCGTGTAAACATGCAAAGAAGAAAAAGGTTTTCTACACCTGTTTGATGTTAAAGGACAACATTTCTAGCTGGTTGATGTGGAAAATTAAATCAAATGTATCAAGGGTCAAAACTGTGGTAAATACTCAAGCTTGAGCAATTTTGCGGTAAATGTTAATTTGTCAATTTAGATAATGGTCTGGGATCAGACAACCTTTGTACTTCAAAACCCTGGTAAGGATTTTGGCTGTTACATAAAACTAAATGGATGAATAATCATGCAGATTGGTGCAGTGTGAAATGATTCACTGGCAGAGAAGACAAAATGACAACAAACCTTGTGTAGGTGTGTGATGAATGAAGGAATTAACATTACATATTGTATAACCGGGATAAATATAAAAAGTGTCATATAAATACAACAGCATATCTTTATGTAACATATGTATAACATGAAAGTAATGAAGCAAAATGAACTGATGAGTGAAGCGACTTGAGACTGTTTGGCCGAGATTCTCTTCTCTGCTTGTCTTCACCGTGCAATTTAATAGCGGTGACGAAGTACTTCTCACTGCAACTCAGTGCTGGAGTAATCTAGTTAAAGAGATTAGCACAGTGGTTATGTAGCAAGTCGACAGCAAAATAGACATAATCCCTATAAGGTGTCGCCTCAGCTGGTCCTGATTTGGTCCTTTTTCCTACATGGAAGAAGATAACAGATCTTAGGTCAGAGGCAATCCCATTAGAAGTGAGAAAGAAATAAAGTAATCAAAATAGGAACTACACAGTGTTAACTAAGTTACAAGACAATTACAAATTTTTTATTGCCATTCTACTGGTATTTCACCAGAGGCCCTAACCCAGACAGATAAAGTGCCTCAATGCATGCAAAAAAAGCATCTTTAAAATCTTGCTTAAATTAAAAAAAATAAAAAAAAACAAAAAACTAAATATTTTATCACCAAGATTAGAGTAGGCAATGTTGTGGTATACTGGAACAGTATGAATGACACTATGCTGCCAAAAGTATTTGCTACTCTGCCTTCACACACATATGAACCTGAGTAACATCCCATTCATAACCCACAAGTTTTAATATGACGTCAGCCCACTCTTTACAGCTTCAACTCTTCTGGGAAGGCTTTCCACAAGGTTTAGGAGTGTTTATGGGAATTTTTGACCATTTTTCCAGAAGAGCATTTGTGAAGTCAAACACTGATGTTGGACGAGAAGGCCTGGCTCACATTCTCAGCTCTAATTCATCCCAAAAGTGTTTTATTGAGTTGAGGTCTGGTGCGCAGTCATGTTGGAACAGGAAGGGGCCATCCCCAAACTGTTCCCACAAAAAATTTGGAGCCTGAAATTGTCCAAAATGTCTTGGTATGCTGAAGCATTAAGAGTTCCTTTCACTGGAACTAAGGGGCCAAGCCTAACGCCTGAAAAACAACCCACCAGTATAATCCCCCCTCCAATAAACTTTACACTTGGCACAATGATGTCACAGAAGTACTGTTCTCCTGCCAAACCCAGACTCGTCCATCAGATTGCCACATGGAGAAGCGTGATTCATCACTCCAGAGAACACGTCTCCACTGCTCCAGACTTGCTTTATACCACTGCATCCGATGCTTTGCATTGTGCTTGGTGATGTAAGGCTTGGATGCTGCTGCTCAGCCATGAACACCCATTCAACGAAGCTCTCTACGCACTGCTCTTGAGCTAATCTGAAGGTCGCATGAAGTTTGGAGGTCTGCAGCAATTGATTCTTTTGGCAACCTCTGCGCACCGCACCTCAGCATCCGCTGACCTCGCTCTGTCTGTTTTTTTTTTTGTGGCTGAGTTGCTGTCGTTCCCAGTTGCTTCCATTTTATTATAATACTATTAACAGTTGACTGTGGAATATTTAGTAGGGAGGAAATTTCACGACTGGACTTGTTGCACAGGTGGTATCCTATCACGGTACCACACTGGAATTCACTGAGCTCCTGAGAGCGACCCATTCTTTCACAAATGTTTGTAGAAGCAGTCTGCGTGCCTAGGTGCTTGGTTTATACACCTTTGGCCATGGAAGTGATTGGAACACCTGAATTCAATGCTTTGGATGGGTGAGTGAATACTTTTGGCAATATAGTGTACTTTGAACAATTTTACATAAAGCTAGCTACTGATGGGTGACAAATTAAAAGAAAGAAGGGTCTTTGCAAGTCAATGCGACTGTTGTTCTGAGTAATCTGCTTTATTCAGCAGTGAAAAATGTCTATCCTGGTTTGAATTTATTTGATAGGGACGGCGCAGAACATTGCTGCAAAATAGAGCATAAAACTGATATGCTGCACAGGGAATTTATAGCTTTTGCCAATCTCCACTCTTGTCCCTTGTTTAGCTTCAAGGATCACAATGACATTGCACCCATCCATAAGGCTCAAGTGGGGTCACTCAAAGGTTGACATGACAGTAAAGTGCTAGGGCCTTTGTAGTCATCAGATCCTTAATCCAGTTAGATCAAAAAGCAAATCCAGAAAATGCAAAGTAATTGTAAAACTAAACTGAGCACAAGGAAACATACATGGTGGATATCCAGTAATAATTCATGCAAAATAAAGGGAGCCAAATGATATGACCTGACAAAAGAAAAGACAAGGTCATATAAAGACAGGGGGCTAATTACACAGTGAGGCACAAGTGGGAACAAGAAATGTGTGAAAGCAATCAAATACAGGTGAAACTAATAAGAGCAGAGCATACAACGCCAAAGGGAGGAAAGGCTCAGGAAATATAACTCATACAAGACACACGAGAAACTAACCTTCAAAGTAAAGCAGGAAATTAATGAGAGACAAGTAGCTAACACTGAAACACGATGACTAACACAAAACAAGATAACAGAGACAGGGGAACACGGGAAGCAAGGAAAATGGAAACACAAGAAAAATAACCAGTCTAACAGGGACCAAAAGAGAAGAAATACCTTCCAAAAACAAAATATAAACCCCCTAAAAACCCTGCGACCCCGGCAACTTCCCACTATCAATGAGGGGATAGCCTTTGGAGGAATGAAGGGTCATCCCTCAAAGCAGCAATTAACAAGATTGGTAAGCAAGTTGCATCCATGGAGTGTACATAGGCTGTATATGAGAGATGTCTGTAGCTTGCGGATCTGAAAAATCATAAATGGACTGCTACTTATATAGCACCTTTCTACTCACACTTAGCACTCAGTGTGCTTTCTACTAGAAGTCTCATTCACCCTATCACACACACAATCACAAGCTTTTACCTATGCCTAAGTGCTTTTGTCTAACATTCACACCCACACTCACACTCTGATGGATGCAACTTGGGGTTCAGTATGTTGCCCAATGATACTTTTAAATGTGGACTGGAGGAGCCGGGGATTGATCCACCAGCTGTCCGATTGGTAGACGATCCACTCTCCTGAGCCACAGAACGTACCCTGAATCCATCTTCTTTTTAATGGCAGAAGACAACTGCGAAAAAAAAAAAATCTGATTGGACATTGCTAGTTTGAAGTCATACTGAATGAAACATGAAGTTCATTTTGTAAATGGTGGTCCTCGTTAGTGTAATAGAGGTCAGGTTAAGGAAAAGTTAGTCAATGAATATACAGCATCCGTCTGCACTTACGATGTCTGATTGCTAAGATGGTGGTGATGAAAATGTTCAGCTGGAGGCTTCAACAAAGAAGCTTTATGTGCAGTCAGAGAAACTGTACGGGTGAAATGCACAAACACAGATACTGTCTAAATAGTGCTAAGTAACAGAGTAATAAAATAGCAGGACTTCGCTCATCAAAACTGAAACACAAACGTCCACACAGCAAGCCACATTACGTACAGGGTGCTTTTTTAAACTACAGCTTGGCACAAGGGCTTTGATCTGCTTCCTTGACCCCCCTGCCCTCCTTCCCTCAGTTTGGCATTGGCACTGCTCCCAATCCACGGTGACCAAATGAAGACTGAAGACAAGTCAAACAGAGTGGATTGGTGTGGAGGAGTTTGAGACATGCCTGCACTGACAGACATTCACAAACACTGTGTGCATGTCCTCTCTTGATCACTGCAGTGTGTGTGTGCTGTGCAGTGGTTCAGCCCATGCTCAGCCCAACACAGCTCACTTTGCCCAGCTCTCATTCACTTACCTACCCGTTACTATAGAGACACAGTGGAGAAGAATGCAGAAAGCAGGCTGGCAGACAGATATGCAGGGGACCTGGTTTGAATCATAATAACAAAGAGAAGGCTCTCAACATAGCACTGTGAGACTGTTACATAACGACTCAGGATTCTGCAACCAAGTCAACCTGTCAAGAGTTGGGAAAAAAGAAAAAAAAATAACAAGAAAGCTTTTTCAGCCACGATGACGTGCTGTTTTTCACTGATTCCCTTTTGGCCTCATAGATCAGAAAATAAAATTCTTCAATTCACACCGGAGCTTCAACTGTGTGGATGTCATATAAGAATCGTTTTTAAAATCATGTAGCAGCCATGCTTCGGTTTGCACCACTGGAAGAAAAATAAATCAATAAAACACACTACACAAAGGCTTTGCTTGAATGGCTCTTATATAAACCGAAATAAAAATAGACTTTAATTAAGCATAGTTAACACTTAATGCTGCCAAGGTTTCATCTTTAAAATGCTCGTCTTAAATAGCTTGAATAAATAAATAAAAATTAGATGTTATTCTTTATTATCACCTATTGAGACAAATGGAAACCTGGTCTTATGTCTCTTTTTCTAACCCCTACACATTTTTATAAACTCCTTTTAGTGTCTCTACCTCGACACACTCTGCAATCTATTACACTCCTGCTCCTTTTTCTGTCATAATGTCTATTTTGTTTTGCTATCCTGCCTTCCTTTCTCAGTTCTACTTCTGTAAGCAGACTGCATGTCCCAGTAAGACCACAGAGTGAGAGCGAGTCACAGACAGTTCTGAGACTGCAGCAGATTCTAACCAATCACATTAAGGAGCCCTCCAGCCCACGTGGCTTATTCATAAATCCAGGAGGAAATCCTTATCAATGCAGCTCCGTTCTGTCATACAGTAAATCTTCAATGTACCTTTGATTTGAGCTGAAATAAGCTTCTCAGACTTAATTATCTCAAATGTTTAAATCAAATCAAGCATGGCACATTTCTTCATAAACATTTCTTCATTTGTTCTTTTGCAGGTTTTTGAAAACTCACCAAAATTTTTTATGGATGATAAGTCTAGCATGAATGCACACCTATTCCTAAATTGCGGCATTATAGACTTTACTTTTCTTACTGTTTAGTTGTCTCTGTTCCCATTTCAGCATGTGCCCCTGATTACAGTACCCAAGAAACCCAGATAGGATACCAAAAATATCCCCTATATGTGTCAGCATGCTTTGCAGTCCTCAGTGTATAGAACAGCAGTTAACTGCAACATATTCCGAGATGTAATGCAGCCGTTCCTACAGAGGTACATCAACAGCCATTTGCTTGTACATGTATACCCAAAAATGTGAATCAGTATATCTAAAACTGATCTCAGCAAACCTTTCCATATACCTCTATAAGTTCCAGTTTCATGGCAACCAATAAACTCTCGTGAGTTTCAGTCTCATGGCAACCTACAATAACATCCCTGACACATCCCAGTAAGCGTATTCGTCATGGACTTTTTCCTATTGCATAACCATGTCTCAAGGGTTCCCTGCAAATCAAGGATTAGTGGGTGGTTTGCATGGATAAAAGGCTGTCCAATTACTCCTGCAAAAAACTGCAACGTTTGTACAGACAGGCTCTGCGAGCATGTGTGCACACATCAGGATATAAATGTTAATGCAAAATATTAAATGTAAAAATTAAAAAAAAAACACTCCAAGAAAGACAAGGGATCCCTAATAAGTCTGGATTTATTTCAATATGGTCACCATAAACAATTACCGTACCGACCTTTTATTAACATGTAGAGAGAGTGAATGCAACTGTGGTACAACACCACAGACAACACACACACACACCTAAATAACACTTTCCTTAGACGACATTTAGGAAAAATGAGCTGTACAAAAGATTTATTTCACAGAAGATCATCCTAGAGCAAGAACTGGTCACAGTAACTGCAAACATAATGGCAAATACTCCAGCGCCCGAAACACTGGCACATCACCATTATCATATAGCACTGTGCAAAAACATCAAAGGTTTGTTCACAGCTGTGCAAAATAGCAGCATTATAATTTACTTTCCAAGCAATGGATTCACAACAGCACATCACAATGATCACCGAGAAGGACCATAGCACTGAATAGTCAGGATTGACCTGTAGGTTTGGTTTCAGAGTTAGAGTCAAATCACTTTTAACTTATAGAAACTGCAATGAAACATGTGCAAAGTATAGTCTTCTGTCACTTAATAATGAAATCTTTACATTAAATATTTGTACTTTGAAGAATCCTGAATTGACTGCACTGAAAGTGAACTGAAGCCAGCAAATGGAGGCCCACAGCACATTTACAGCACAGGACAAAAATATCATTTGATCATTAAGCTCTATTTGTTTTTGTAACGCTCAAACTACACTGTATATAGCGACCTTCAAAACAGGTAGAGGAAAAAAAAAAAAGAGCCAAAATGTGGATTATGTACATGTAAACCATATAGTTTCAGGCCATTCATTTGTTGGCACACAGAAGATTTAAAAAAAATCTTCTGAAAAACAAAACAAACAAAGAAACAAAAAAAAAACTGTACAATCCATTCAGTCTTCAGTTGACCTCTGCAATGTGTTGCAAAGCAATACATCACAGTGACCAATACAGTTTGGAAAGCAATGCACAGCAGAGGCCTTGGGTTGGAAATCCTGCTGCATGCCCGTTTATGGGCTCTTTTAGTGCAACATATCACATTCATGTGGGGTACTTCTGCCCCTTGTCCTCATGTTCCACTCGAAGCAAAAGCCTTTGTCCAGTCACATTACTACAGAATCACATTGCTAATGCAAAATGAGATTGCTGCTATGTGTGTGTGTGTGTGTTTTTTTTCTAGTCAATGTTTGCAGATTAAAACTATAGTTTTGTAGCTCTGTTTCCTATAGACACGTATCTACAGTTATTCTAAGCAATGTGTCTTGTCCCCTTAGAGAAACATCCCTCTGATATCGGTTGCATGTTCAGCAGCTTAGTTATCAGCTGACTGAGATGTTTAAAAAGCACAGTATATACAAGCTGTGCTTACAAGGCTTAGGCTTATGTGCTGAAAGTGTACTGGGCTCTTAAGCCAAGCTTGGCTCTGTTGTGGAAAAGTGACTGAATAGCAGGGAGTGGAGCAGAAATGACTGCACAGGTCAGCACCCCGGACAGCTCCACCTCTTAACTCGGCTCAGACATCTATTCTGGTCCTGCCTTGAACCTCATCTCACTGTGACATCCATTCACTTACTCAGAATATAGGCTAATCTTGAATGAAATGGAGATTCAAGTGTCAACCCCTGCGTCACTCAAGAGACAAGACAAAAGAGGACAATATACTATTGGCATGCATTTATGAAATTTCCTAAACTGTAGCCTAAACACCATACTGAAGTTGTGTAACATCATGAGAGACAATTTCAGCCCAGCCAGGTGAATTCTTCAAGGTTGGCCTTTCCATTTAAAACCACACGTATGTGATTTTTACATTCACCTTAGACCAATGTCTTGTTCGTTTCCATGTCAGCGGTCCAGGTTTGACTCGCTGGTGTCGCGTTGGTTTTTGAGATCCTGGAAAATCTCGGTGAAAAAGTGTGGGTCTGCATTCAGCTGAAGCATTTTGGCACTCATTCTGTCGATGATCCGGAGCGACGTCTCCCAGAAAACGTCCTTGTTCGTCTCGTTCATGAACGGCTTGAGTGGGTAGGAGATCTCGTTGCCCATGTATGAGTAGGCGAGGTAGAGGCAAGTCTGAAAGGTGCCCTGCAGCTCGGCTGGGCTGTCGATGCTGTCCGATACCGTGTCTTCGCACAGCAGGTACACGAACACCACATTGGCCGGCGTGATGAAGCCTTGGTCCTGCCAGCCCTGGAGCAAAAGAGTCCGGTCAATGTTTCGGAACCAGAGGATCACCTCCCCGCTGTTTAACTCTTTTAGTTTGAAACACCTGCGGCACAAGAAGTCCCCCAAACAGCGAAGCAGCTCCCCGGTTGAAGCCTGGATGACTATCCGCCTGGGTGACACCAGAGACACGCTGCTGGGTTGCTTCTGGACCGACGCGAGCCTCCCGTTTTGAACGACAGGCTCATTGTTTTGCGTGGGGACCGTGGGCACCGGGACAGGGATGGGCGCTTTCGGTTTCTTCTCTTCGGTTTGATGCGTTTTCCTGACGTTTTCGCTGTTGAGCTGAGCCACCTGGCTGGACGGCAGTTCGCGGGTGGGCATCGGGTTCGGAGTCACTTTCTTTGCGCTCTTCTTGGCCGAATTAGCCACCAGTTTCTTCCACGAGAGAGATACGAACATCGAGTGCCGCTTGAGGCTCTTGTCGTTTTTGACTCCTTCTCCTGCGACCTCGGCATCCATAATAGATGCCTTCTTTGTCGCGGGAGATATAGAGAGAACGGTTCCCATGTCTGCGATGTAGAGAGCTGCGGTGGTTAGGATGCTGCTGCAACTTGAACGCAGAATCTTCTGCAGAGTGAGAGGCGGTGAACAACAGTCACGACAACGATTGAAACTCCATTTACACGTTTATGTACCAAGTCTGATCGCTCCTTGGCGGAGGTGAAAGAGGACTGAGCTGTTTTTTCCCCCTGCGGTTACGTGCAATTGTATTCCAACAGATGCTCTCTCAGAGCCGCGGCGCGGAGACGCTGCGGCACAATCCTGTCTGTAACCGAAACGAAGATTTGTGGCTATGCGTAAATCTTTGGTTTAAGCGAACCAGCAAGTTCAGCCCCTGACTGACAGCCGAGCAAGCCAATGAGAAGACCAATCAATGGTCCAATCGCTAGGGTTGTTGTTTTTAGGTCTCGGTTGCCATTGATAGCAGGTGACACGTCCTAATTTGGTTCAAGTGCTATTCTCCACTAGTCTAGTTACTTTGGGAAATAAAGGTTATTTATAAATCCGACAGTTTCCATCTGACCTTGTCAGCCTACATAACAACGCAGTTTTACTCTGACTATTAACGAAAGGTAATGAAATGCTCCTAGATCCAAGGGTGCAGTGGAGTACACAAACAAACTGATCTTTTTGTTCTCAGTTAAGAAATATTGCGAGGTTTCCTCAAGACAGTCTCACCTCAGGCATATCCATAAGGTGAAGATGACTGCAGACAAGTGACAATATTTGTCACTTGTCACCTGTAGCCCAGGTGTTTGGAAAGAACTAGAGTAGTATTAAGATGTCTGTTTCTACACCACCTTCTGGAATCTCATCCTCTCACTTAATTTTAGATAATTTTTGCAGAAATTCCCTGAAATTATGAAGAGCAGTACACAAAAATCAACAGCTTGTGCAGATTTTTAAAACCTGAGCCATCTTTATCCATTCATTCCATGCAAACTGTAGAGCTGTTTTTGGGGAGAAGATAATGTGCACTACTTTAGCTGCAAACCTGCTCAGAAGTTAGAAACTGTGCTGCTATATTTTCCTGCTATTTTTCCTGGTAGTTCTTTAATTTTGGCTCAGTGAGCTGGGGCCACCCAACTTAACCCCGAATAGCATAGCAATCCTTGTTCAAAATCAAGACTGATTTTGACCAGTTTTTCTGGGTAAAGCTGGCATAAACTCTGATGCACAATAACAAATTATGAAAAATGTTGTGCAGAGTTCCTGACCTGCATGCTGTCTGTTTTTAAATGAACTGAAACCACACAAGCACCTATTCTTACCCTATCTGTACAAAAAATGTTCCCTGAAGAGTTGCTGGAACGGAATCCGTACAAAAAGTTTATGCCAACTCTGGGCACACAAAACTTGGAATGTTCTCTGATTTTTGAACTATAGTGGCACTTGCTTCTTTCCAGGTACCTGGATAATGTTTCCAGAATGAAACACCTGCTTGGACAGGCAAAAAAGAACACACATTTTCAAAGTGACACTGAGTTTTCAGCTGAGCTCTAAATAACTCCTGGTTTACAAACCATTTATAATTTTTGTTATTTAAGTAAAGTAGGAACTACTACTGACCTAACATAGTAACTGTTCCTGGGAAACACCCAGCTAGGTGTGTGTAGCATGTCTCCGGATCCAAATAGGCTTATCCAGTTATTCTCGGTAGAACTGGCACCCATTCACTAAGTTACATGACTACAGCCTGATCTTTCCATTGATCTTACATTGTAAACACACGTTGAATGTCTAATTAAGTGGAGCATTCAGACTGCATTTTGTCATTCAGTTAAACTTCAAAGAGCTATGCAATACATGTAATACTGTAATCTTATATTCTGAAGTAATTCATCTTAAATGCATTATAGTTTTTCCATGTAAATATTTCTTGTGCATTTGCTTTACTTTGAGAAAATCAGTGGCAGTAGTGGGCTGTATACCATATAGAAAGAAAATCAGCACTGCATTTAGCATGTAGACATGGTCAAGATCATTTGCTGAAGTTCAAACCGAACATAATAATGGAAAAGAAAGGTGATTTAAGAGACTTTGAATGCAACATAGCTGTCGGTACTAAATGGGCAGGTCTGAGTATTTCAGAAACTGCTGATCTATGGTATTTTCCCATGCAACCATCTCTAGGTTTAATGGTGGATGGTCTGAAAAAAGATAAAGTATCTGGTGAACTGTAGTTTTCTGGGTGAAAATATCTTGTTAATGTCAGAGGATGATGGCCATACTGCTTCAAGCTGATAGGAAAGTAAGTAACTCAAATAGCCACTCATTACAACCAAGGTACACGATACTGCCAAAAGTATTCGCTCGTCTGCCTTCACACCTATAGGAGCTTGAGTGACATCCAATTCTTAATGCAAAGGGTTTATTATGTTGACAGCCAACCCTTTTGCAGCTATAACATTATAAACGATATTTTCTTGGCACACTCTGGGCCTCTTAGTACCAACTGAGTATCAGCCACAGCCTACCTGAGCATTATTGCTGACCATGTCCATCCCTGTATGACCACAATAAATCCATCTTCTGATACAGTAGCTTCCTCCAGCAGGATGACACACCACATGTTTCCATGACCTTGTTGAATCTATGTCATTAAAAATTAAGGCAGTTCTGAAAGCAAAAGGGGGACCACCCGGGTACTAGCAAGGTGTACCTAATAAAGTAACCAGCCCTTCTCCCTTCTCCTCTCTCTTTGTCACTCTGTCTTTCTCTCTCTCTGTGACACTAGAATGCTGCAGTGTACTTAAGTTTTGCAAATAAACTGAATTAATCTACAAATAATTGTTAAACACAAGAGAGGATCCAGCTTTCATAAAGCTTTAAACATTGGATTTGGATCATGGGGTGGCAGTGGCTCAGGAGGTAGCACAGGTTGTCTACCAATTGGAAAGGCAGTGGTTTGATCCCGGCTACTCCAGTCTGCATGTTGAAGTAGGCACGATACTGAGCCCAGAGCTATCCCTGTTGGATCCATTGGAGAGTGAGTGTATGCACAAATATTAGACAAGGTGCTTGGGTATAGAAAAAAAAGTGCTTGTAAGTGTGATTGGGTGAATGGAGCTTGTAGTAAAAAGCGATTTGAGTGCTCAGAGTAGAAAAGTGCGCTATAAGTACAACTCCATTTACCATCATGGGCATTCAGAATCAAAATAAGTTTAAAGTAGCCTACAAAAGTCCTATTTCCAAAAAATATGAATATACACTATATGTTGTCTTTCATTTGTTCAATGTAACTTAAAAGTGGTCAGAGGGGATGTTTGTCCTTACTTAATTTATTTGCCCTTATTACGCCATCATTGTCATAAACCATCATCATCATAGTTAGAACAACGGAAGCCTCAAGTATCATCTAATTGCCATCATTGTTGTCACAAGTCCTCACCAAAGAAAAACATAACACCTGAGGCTGAAGAGTCACAAATCAATCACACGTCTGCCTCAGTTCATATTTTTATATTTCCTTTCAATGTTAATGACCTTAGCACAAAAAGTATGGAGATTTGTTGTAACAAAGCTTCTTGGCAAGAAATCTTATACTGTTGGAAAGTCTGTTTATTTCCCCTGAAATGGAGCCACATTTGTAAGGAAATCTATTTGTGGTTTGAGCAGCAGAGCTGAGTATGTGGATTGCACCCATGAAAAACTTGCCAAATCTTCTCTGCCAGTGCCAAACAGCGTATTTGGAACAGTCAAACAAAATACTGCACAATAATAACCTTTCTGTTACACTCGCGAAAACTGTTGCGCAAAACAACAGCGACAAGAGAAAAGACTGAATTTAAAAAAAAAAATCAGGCCAAACTTAGCAAATTAAGATCAAAGACAGCAGTGTCCCAAAACTGCAACGTGCAACCTGTCGCACGCAGCCTCTTTTGATCATCCCAACGTTTGATCCAACACATCATAAATCAGACGGTGATCAAAAGAAACTCTTTCATCACAAATCAAACAAATTGAAACAGGATGTGTCAGAGGACATGAAGCAACAACTCACAAAGGTGAAAATAATATCTATGAATCACAGGGCTGGAAGATGAAGAGGGTGGAGGAAAAGGTTGGATCATGTGAGGGAAGTTTTTTTAATCCGTATTTTCATTATGAACTCCTTTACCTATATTTCCTGATATATTTACCACTTTATTAGCTACACCTTGCTAGTGCCATACTGGATCCCCTGTTGCCTTCAGAAGTGACTTAATTTTTAATGACATAGATTCAACAAGGCGATAGAAACCTTCATCAGAGATTTTGGTCCATATTGACATGATGGAATCACACATTTCCCGCAGATTTATTATGATTTATCCACGATATCAATTTCCTGTTCCACCACATTCCAAAAATGCTCAACTGGAATGAGACCTGGTGACTGCGGAGGCCATTTGAGTACAGGGAACTCAAATAAACTCATCATAAATGATGCTCAGTTGGTACTGAGGTGCCCAAAGTGTGCCAAGAAAATATCTCCCGCCATTATACCACCACTACCGGTTGTTACAAGGCAGAATGGATCCATGCTTTCATGCCGGTAACACCAAAATCTGACCCTACCATCCAAGTGGCACAGCAGAAATGGAGACTCCTCAGACCAGGCAACTTTTTTCCAATCTTCTGCTGTCCAATAAATATAACATTTCAACATCATCACCTTACAAATGGCTATTTACATACCCAGAACATAAATTTCAATTTCCACGCTCTCAATAAATCTACAGTCATGTGAAAAAGAAAGTGTTCATTGGGACTAATAACTTGAAGTAATTGTTTTCTGTATGAATTTATTAGTCTCTCACATTGTTGTTGAGGAATTCTAGCCCGCTCTTCTTTACAGCGTTGCTTTAGTTCATTGAGGTTTATGGGGATTTGTTTATCCACAGCTCTCTTAAGGGCCCAACACAGCATTTTGATCTGGACTTTTATTGGGTCATTGCAACACCATGATTCTTTTCTTTTTTTGTGGGGTCATTATCCTCACATTTTTCCTCAGTTGTCCTCACGTTTTACTCTAGAATACTTTAGCATATAGAAGAGTTCATAGTTGACTCAATGCCCAGGTCCCGTGGCTGCAAAACAAGCCCAAATCATCACCCTTCCACCACCGTGCCTGACAGTTGGTACAAGGTTTTTGTGCTGATGTGCTGTGGTTTTCATTATGACCAAAGATCTCCACTTTGGCCTCCAGAAGTCTTGTGGTTTGTTCAGATGCAACTTTGCAAACCTAAGCTGTGCTGCCATGTTCTTTTTCAGAGAGAAGAGACTTTCTACTGGCAGCCCTTCCAAACAAACCGTACTTGTTCAGTCTTTTTCTAGTTGTACTGTCATGAACTTTAACATTTAAGGTGTTAACTTTGGCCTGTAGAGTCTGAGTGCATTTGATTAGCACCTTTAAGGGTGTATTTAGGTTTTCATAAGAGTCCTATGAAAACCTTTCTTTTCACATGACTGTGAGTCTAAAAAAAAATCACCTTCTTCTTGGCTCAGGTCTGACCTCCAATTCCTGATAGTTATTTGGGGTTTCATTTTCCCTTAATTTTCTGCCTTTTACTGTTTTTTTTTTTTGTCTTTTTGTTTTAATTGATTCACTTTTTTACTATATATATATTTTTTACTATATATATATATATATCCCAGCTCGCCCCTACGGGCGGTCTTTTTGCCCTCCAAAGACCGCCTTTTCCTCTACCAGAGGCCTGGGAGCTTGAGGGTTCTGTGCAGTATCTTAGTTGTTCCCAGGATTGCGCTCTTCTGGACAGAGATCTCGGATGTCGTTCCAGGAATCTGCTGGAGTCATTCTCCCAGTTTGGGGGTCACTGCCCTGAGTGTTCCGATTACCACGGGGACCACTGTTACCGTCACCTTCCACATCCTTTCCATCTCCTCTCTGAGCCCTTGGTATTTATCAGTGTCAATATCAATGTCTATCACTACCACCTCCTTCCTTTGTTTGTCGACCACTAAGATGGTTAGCCATCACAAGTTTGTCTGTCTGTATCTGGAAGTCCCACAGGATCTTAGCTTGGTCATTCTCAACCACCCTTGGGGGCATATCCCATTTTGACCTCGGGACTTCCAGGTCATACTCGGCACAGATGTATACTTTGCCGGCCACTTGGTTATGGCGTTCCTGCTAGCATCTTGCACCCTGCTGTTATGTGCTGGATTGTCTCAGGGTGCTGGATTTGGGGTGAAACCCTCCATGCATGGTAAGGAGCTCCATATATATATATATATATATAAATAAATATATATGATTGTGTTCATTTGCTCAGGTCTAAGTTACCAACGAGGAGTGAGAATTGTAGGAGAGGACATGGAAAGAACAGGAATGGGAGGTGAGAGAAAGGTGACTCATGTACAGTGACAAAAAAGAGGAAGCTGTGGGTGGGAAAAGGGTGCTGTGGTGGCATTACTGAATAACACTTATTTTATCCTGATGAAATTTGTGTTGTCTTACCAGCAGTGTCACATTAAGTTTTCATGATAAATAATAAGTTTCTTAATAAATAATAATAATAACAAAAACACATGAAAGAAATGGTAGTTATATTATATTAATTGTAAGCAATAAATCTCTACACAATTGTTATCTCTAATAATACAAACACAAAAGATAGGCACAAAAACAACAACAAAACAAAAAAATACAAACACACATTAATGTGAAGTTTTTCTCTGTCCCCAATAGTCACACAGATTACTCATCTGATTATGTGTAATTTAGCCAGACAACATTCAGAGATGCCATTATCCAAAAAAACAAAGGACATAATCATTTCAGTACTTGGCTTTCAGCACAATGGTACATTGTGTTTAATATTTACTATTTGTTATATATACAGCAAAAGTCTTTAGATGCATCAATTGCAAGCCTTTCCTTAGTGTCATCTTATCCTCACTTTTACCATATTTATGCTTTTTCCACTTCAAATACATACTGAATATGTAAATGTTTGTAATGTGAAATATACATTCATACTTTGGTACTACATTGCTTTTGCATATGAAAGTCTACTGAACTGAAATTATAAAGAATAAAACATCAAAAAAAATTTCAGCTGCTGTGTGCATGTTTTGGGGTTATGCAAGAAGCTATTTAAACTGAGAACATCCTGTTTCTTTCTTTTCCTGTGGCAAGGTTGCCTCCTGGTGGTGTGTAAGTGCAACTCTAGGAGCGATATTAATTGGTCTCTAGATGAGATTTTTTCAACCTGATTCAACAGCAATGCATCAATTCGGTCAGTGTTTAACATTTTATCATTATTATGCACAAAGTTGGAATTATGTTTTAGTACTTAGAGACATTAAATTTAAGTTTTTCATGGTGCTTACCTCACCCGCAATAAAGGCTCGCTTGAAACAAACCAGGGCTGCAGTGATCTAAAATGAATATATTTCATTTTAAAATAAACAAACAACAACAACCACCAGATATCATATCTGTAAAGAGGATGTCACTTTTTTCATGTCCATTTTTTGCTTGAAACTGCCCAGCAGATCAACTTGCAAGGTACTAAAGGTGTTTGATAAATTTATCATGTCTAATTTGCTGTCAAGTTAGATATCATAAATTTGAGAATCTGACTATTTCTGAATCAATATTTTCCTTGTCAAATGTATCACTACTGGAAGCAGAGCAATATATTTTCATCAGCCAGACAGCCTAAAACAAGCGCACTGAATTTGAAAAATTTGAGACGGACGAGTGAAAGTTGACCTCTAGGGGGCAGTCACATCCAGCTGACTGCGAGTCGACCGAGTCTGTGAGTAGAGATATTTGTCATGAAAGGAGGGCTCAGCTGGTGATATTTCCTGTCAGCAGGCATCTTCGCCAACCCATCCTAACATTTAATTAGTTCTTGTGAAGCAGTGAAATGACATATCAGGGAGAAAAACTGAAGAGAGGAGGAGTGAAGCTTTCTGAGACCTCTGACTAATATTTGCTTCATTGACAGAATTCTCCCATCAGCTAACTGAGGGAGTGAACAGGGAGACAGAGGATGATGGAAAACACTCAGCAGTGATAGGAGGAAGATACTGCAATGCTTCAACTCCTTTGAGTTCCATTGTTGACACATACTGCACACACATGCATAATTACAGATATTCCTTGGTATATAACTGTATATGAAATTTTACATACTTGCTATTTGTACATACAAATGTCCTAATAAGATGAGGACAGATGTATTAAAAATGTTGCTTAAAAAAACATGTCTGTATTCACTATGACTTGTTTTTGAAAAGTTCTAAGTTGGACAGTTGACTAACTGGAAGATAAAGAAAGTTAAGAATGAAAAAGGGAATAAATAAAATATTACCAACGCAATATTTGGCCTGCTTTTCAAGATACACAAAGAAGGCTGCCTCTCTCTCTCTCTCTCTCTCTCTCTCTATTTGTATGTGTGTGTGCACACACACATGCGCACGCATTGCAGATCAAACAGCGAAAGGATCAGGTGTCGTTTCTTATCGAAGACGTGCCTGTCAAAGCTGGTGAGAGGGATTAGCACGGCTGACACTGGCAGGTGGAGCGCACAATCTGAAGAGAGCAGCATGAGACAGGTGGGATCATACAATACAAACAGAGTCAGACACACACACACACACACACACACACACACACACACACACACACACACACACACACACACACACACACAC
>JAVDPK010001750.1:730797-748508 GCA_034780415.1 Cichlasoma orientale | reverse complement strand
CACACACACACACACACACACACACACACACACACACACACACACACACACACACACACACACACACACACATATCTAATGAACTGATTTGTAAAAAAGAAATGTATGTGCGCACATACACAGACACACAATGTGCTTTATCATAAGATCTTGACAGTCCGCATTTAATGAGCAGAAAAAACTTTCGGGGTTATTATCTTCACCTAGCGAGTGGATTAAACATCATTACTGCTAAGAGATCCTCATCTGGAGATTATCTCTGTGATGTACAGTGAAAAACTCGGGCTTAAACCTTTTTTTAGGGCCACGGGGTTCATAGGTAACAGCGGAAGGATAATTACTTGGCCTCATTTTTCTCTCTGCTTGAGGTCTTTTGTAAGATTTACAGGTTACGATTTACGTAATGCTTACTTTCATTCCATCTTTCCTCGCTTGAAATATTTCAGATGAATGAATACTGTGGCGAGAAACTACAAAACAACAAAACAAGATGCTCCATCTTTTACAAAATTGCTTTCATCTATTCACTTTGTAAATAAACTACAAGGGACTTTCTGTTTGGTGTGTCTTGACCAAAGCCCAACTATGCAAACCACTTTTTAAATAGAAAAATTGGATGATTAGATTTAACTGTGCGGCAGACACATGCATACATAACCACTGTGTGATGAAAAAGAGCCACTAAATGTTCAAATGTGACGTCTAAATTAAATAGTTCAGCGGTCAAATCAAAGTCCAGTCAATACTTTACATGGCAAAGGCACATTTGTAAATTAAGTTGTTACTTTTTCCTAATTTTGCTGTGATAAATTTGCTGTGGCGATTTGGTTTATTGAGTAAATTCTTCTGGAGCCAAGGTATTGCCCAAAGCATGCATGAAATGTCTTTTTAAAAGATCTAACTCTAAGATATTTGACTTTTTTGTGTATATACTTTACAAGGTTTTATTTCATACAGATTCAAAATATTGTATCTTTTGCATACAGTCGGACGTGTTTGTCTGATGATTTATTGCCGCCATAAAAGTGGCGCGTTTGAAGTTCTCAACTCCAGCTCGGCTCCAATAAATTTTGCGCCGTAAAATTGATTGCTTGAAAATACTTCAGGAACATAATATGGTGTAAACATGTTTCCATTTTTTGCAGTTCTTAAAATGTTATTACATTTTTAATGCTCTAAAAAGTACAATACATTTGTACATATATCTGAATTTATTACATATACCTAAATAACTGCAATGACTTGTATAAAATACATACAGTTGCCTAAAATAGTCACTCAAAAATGAAACGACACACATAGACACGCACAAAGACTGGAAAGCTTTACAGGATAGAACAAATCACCAACCTATGGTATTTTTTTTAGCCTACTTAAGACATGCTGTGTCATGCTGAGATAGTTTTTCATCCCTCCTTTAATGAGAATTGCTAAGCATTGCTGCCAGGGCAACTAGACATGTTACAGGGTGATGATAAAGGAAACAGAATGGGCAGAAAGCTCAAGGACAAAAACAACATTATCTAACCCCCAAAAAGGAGTCCAACTCTTTTTCCAGTGTGACTGACTCAACATTTACTAAATTTTTGTTTGAGATTCCATAAAAATGCTTTATTGTGTTTTACAACATCACACTTCATTTACGGTCCCTTTCCTGCTGGAATATATAAGGCTTGCATTAAACTAAATCACTTACAGAGAAAACCCACTCTGGCGCTGCATGATTAAAACTTTTCAACTTCTTTTTGCTGCCGCCATGTTATTGTTACACTTTCTATAAAGCACTGGGACTAGGCTCAAATGCAAACCATGTTAAAAGTTTAAAGCGGAAAAATCAAGTTGATACACTCCATTTTCATCTTTATTGCTTGTTTTGATAGAGCACAGTTTGACACCTGAGTCACCTTCCACAGCTGGAGGGCAATCTGTCCTTGGACTGCCTAGTCCCTGCCTGGGCATGTTTCGGCCTATCCCTGCTCTTAAAGGTGGAGTGTAATGTTTGTCAGCGACCTGTAGAGGGGGTAGTTACCTATGCTCTTGAACTGTGTCTCTCTTGTGACCACAGCTGGCTGTGACACCTGCTCTCCAGATGTCTTCTTCTGCAAGAGGAGAAAATGAGTTTGACTTTCAAACTTTGTCTCTCCCTCTCCCTCCCCTCACACAAGTGCCCTTACAAATGCTACCTTGTCTGTGACCTCTTACTTTCTCTCTTTCTCTGGCCTTCTTTTCCATTCTGAAATTGTTTTCATAAGTGTTCACTGCAGCCCAGCTGCTGCAAGCAAACTTCAAGTGAATGAAGTGAAACATTACCTTTCGAAAGAATGCAATGGATGAACCACAAGAGACCCTCTTCACATCACTTTCTCCCACATGTGCCTTCTTTGCTTTCAGTGTAGCCCCTTAAACCGACAATGATGAGGTATTTATGTTATAATCCCTCTTTTATATACTTCAGCACCTAAGTGCACCAAGACTGAACTGTGTCTTTAGTAGTATATTTTTGCTTTGGGGATTGGGAGAAGTTGGGAGTTACCACACACAAATGTTTTATGAGTCACATAATGGTTCACAGAGAAAATTAGTCTTAACTTGACTAACGGATAAAGTACTACATATGGGTTTCTGTCAAGCTGGCGAAAGCTAACAATGAATTTTAGGAGCAGTCAGTGAAGTCTCTTATGATTTCACATTGTTGGGGAGTAAATCCTTTGCTCTTAGTGCAATTATCCCCTGTGTGTTTGTAGTAAAGCTGCACACGCATATTGTCTTGCCTTTGAAGATACAACAACTTATCCTATAACCTCGTGCAAGAAAAGAGGAGGAGAGAGGAAAGAGAGGGACAGCGAGAGAGAGGCTGCAATGGTTTCTGCAATACCCTTTCAAAAATGCATTCTCATGTTTTAACAGTTGGGAGGTATGATGGGAAAAATAAATGAAAGTGAGCTACCGAAAGTGCTTCAACAGATGTTGATGTTTTAATGTGTTTCTGTTTTGTTGTATTTTGGGATTTTGCAGGATTCTTACTGATATTAAACACAAATAATGGGGTGCTCTATTACGCTGACATTTTTTTTTCTTTTATTTACACCACCACAAAATGGCACGCAAATAAAGGGAAGCAGAAATGGTCAAAGTGGAAGGCCAGGTCTTTAATATTTGTCATGAGAAGGAAGCCACAGGGAGGGTGTTTCCCTCTGGCCCATGGGCCGGTGCTGTGGTGACCGCTGCCTGCCTGCCGGGGCCTCCTGTTAGCAACGCTGTTTTATCCCGGGAGCCCGAGATCTCTGGAAAAGCAAAGCCCCATTTGCCTGGGTTGGTTGACTCCTGGAAGCAGAACAGTCAAGTCAGCAGCGGATTGGCCCTGATTCTGTGCAGCTGCTCAGAGAGCAAACACCACGAGAACCGCTCAAGGAACCACTCGGGGAACCGCCACAGGACCTCGTGGAGAACCTCGACATGTGTCATAGCCACAATTTACAGAGCTGTGTGTTGTGAAACAGATATATGATACCACGACACTTAACAAAGTTATTTTGGAAATGGTATATAAGTCCTACCAACTACGAGCTTGGCTGCAGCAATGTGAAGTTTCTCATTAAAGCCTTAACGTTTGCTTAAAGCTTTAAGCAAATGTGAGTGCATGCGTGCATGCATGCTTTAGGCAAAAACTGACACGATTTGCATGTTTGTTGATGTGCAGTTGCAGTAATTTCAATGCATTTTTTTTTTGCATGTCACATTTTAATGCCACTGTTATTTTAGTGTCCACTATGGCTGTTGGATGATTAATATAGATCTCTAACATTTAGCTTAAGTATTCTATGGTCATTCATAGCGTATTTGTATAATACATTGATGACAGCTCTTCTGTGGCTCTTTGTGTTTTCTGTCATTTGTTGTTGTTTCTGCGTGATATTTCTGGCCATTCATATAACATTTGTGTTACAAAAGCCTTCTGAGCTGAATGTGTTGTGTTGACATTTGAAAATGTAAATAAAAAAGAAAAAGAGAAAAATCCTCTAAACCTTGAGAAAAAAAAGAGACAGAGAGAAAAAGCACTCGACCATCGGTTTTAATATAGGATGCCGTACTCATCTCTGCCACAACGTCAGCTGCATTTGAGTCACGCTGTTGCCACATGAAAAAAAATACTGTACAACCAAACAAAAGGGAAAACAAGGGTTTCAATTTAACAGGAAAAAACAAATCAGAAAAAATATCAAGCATTACATATCGGACTGAAGCAGAGCACACAAGCAGCTTAATGCTATCTGTCAAATTCCTATTATGAATAACATCAATGAAACATGTAAACACAGAAATAAAACTCAATGTTCATGCAGTGAAAGAGGAAGATTGATAGTGATGGTGGTGTACCATCGGGGGTTAGCAGGGCAGCTGTTCCTAGTGTATGGAGCAAATATTCCCAGGCCATCATCATGACACACAAATACATAATGATCACTATGACCACATTGTCCCATTAAACTCGTGCTGTACACACTCACAGATGCACAACACATACAGACATGTGCACCCATGAATTTACACACTCACACAGAAGGTTCCCAGACATTCTTAATGAATGCGTAGCGCTTCATGTCCCCCTCACCATGTGTTGAAGTAGTGCACAGTTAACCACATCAGGGTCTTTTGCCCTACCCTGCTCACCCACAGCATCGACACACACACAAACATAATCACTCACATACAAATACTTGCCTTGGTGTAATATAAATTAACACAAATATGCAAGAAAAACATACCCACACACCACTTTTATGTACGTGTTTCCTGTATAAACGAACACCCCCCCCCCCCCCCACACACACACACACACACATGCTCAACCTGACCATAGACATATGGAACCATGCAGGGGTTCAAACCAATAATGTTTTTTTCAACTGAGATATTTTGCTGGTCGAATCTGGTTGATATTACTGTGGCTTCAGTTGGTTTTGGAAATTTTTGGAAATCTAAAAAAAATGCTGTGGGAAAGTTATGTAGCAAGAATTTGAACTGTCACTGGTCCATTTTTTAAAAATGTTTAATGAATGTATTGTGTTTTCTGCAGCGTTTAAAGCTATTTTTATCTCAAGACTCAGTGACAGAAGCTCTGCAATGAAGATGAAAATTCAACTAATAAACCTAATCATTTTTATTTTTAGGTTCTTGAGTATTTCAACATATTTTCACATTGACATTGTTTATTTGGCCAGCGACTGAAATAATTGGTGTGACTTTATGCTTAAGACACTAGCCCTTATTTATTAATATGTGCGTGGAAACCTTGCTCACACTGGCCGATTTTGTTCTTACCACCATGCATATAATAATAAATCAGCGTTATTCTCACCAACAGGTTTGTGCAATCTGCATATAATCTGCATACTATCATTTCTCTATACACATTTACTTCCAGAAGAAGCAGAGAAAGTGGTGACAATGTTGCAAGAGAGAAACCTACACCTCTGATGCTTAATGTATGATAAGGCGGTTGTGTCTGTTTGCAGAAGCATTTACCTGTGGAGAGCCTATGGAGGGCCTATGGAGGGATTATACAGAGAGGGATTTTCAACTGCCAAAATGTGCTCCTGTGCCTCCTGTTTTCTCCCCTTTTTCTTTTCTCTTTCTGGCTTTTTTCCCTGCCTGCCAGCTCTGGCATTGCCATAATACGTATACAGTTCTGTGAACAATATCACAAATGAATAAAAAAAATAAAATAAAAAAAAAACACTACCAAGAGGAACCTATAGAGAATTTAGAGCTCATCTGGGAAATGCAAATATGTTTGCCACAACAGTGTATTCAGATCATAATTCTTATTGCAAAAGCTGCCAGATAAGACAGGCTTTGAAATGAAGTACTGGCCTATGAAGAGCTTACAGAGAGGGATTTTCATCCGTCACAAAGTGCTCCCATGAAGTCCTTTAAAATCCCAACTGCATAATGCTTGACGTAGTTGACCTTCTGAGTCAGTTGAATGCTGATTGGTTGATAAGTCGACCAGAACAGGGAAGGGAGCGACAGTGGAGTTTCCCAGAAATGGGAGAAATGTGAAAGAAAATGCAGTATGAAAAGCACAGACAATAGCTCCAGTCGACAGTTTCCATGGGTTTCAACATATAATAATGATAAAATAATACTGGTTTCACTTCAGCTCTTTGTATGTTATAATTTTGCTCTTCTCCATGGCTGGCTGATGGACCAACAACAACAGCAAGAGCAGCCCACAGATCAGATGCATCACATATTCTTGACACTGCCCCCATCTGACAACAGACACTCTCCGCAGGTAGACTGGCAGCCTGAAGCTGCCCACCAGACCGTCAACATGCTCTCAACGCTCAACCATAGTTTCCCCATAACGTAAGAAAGCAGGAAATAGTCCAGCTGAAGAAACTGCATCAAATTTCTTAATGGCAAAACTGCAAACCCTTGTGTATTAGATCACAATTTCTGTACATAAGTTATATATACATTCACACTCTTTATGTCCATGTCATTTTTCAAAATATTTAGATATAGAAAAGTATAGTCATACAATATCCCATTTAGCCGGGGCACTTGTAAGTATCTCAAATTCAAAAGTCAAACCATGTCAAACCCCGGCCTTAACCTCTTTTTATGAAGAGTGATGGTGTTCCTCTTTGACCCCTCAGAGGACCTTCAGGGGTCATACCTATTAAGAGAGGTTTTAAATGCTTTCTGTTATTCATTCTGCCTGTAATTAAAGCTATAAATTACCTGTTAATTTTGGCAGGGTGTTAATGGTGGCTTTATAGGGCCTATAACATGCAGGTGCTGCCTTCAGGCAGACAATCTCGTCAGACATTTATTTACAAAAAACGGATGTAAATAAATAATCACTCTGTTTCAATATTTTAAAATCTTAATCATAATTTTTATTCTAAGCAAATTGTGACCCTACTATATTTAGCACTAATGTAGAGTGGCAGAGAAAGAAAGAAAAAAAATTACAATATACAAATTGTAAAGTACAGCAAAAGTTAAACGAAGCTATACAGCAAAAGTTAAACGAAGCTATATTGACTAATTTATTTGCAGTATTTCTTCAGTATGTAGCACGTTTGTGCTGCACGCACTAGCTGGCAGTACTCCAGGAACAAAGCCACATGATACTGATGGTAGTGAAATGTAAGGCCAGTGTGAAGTGAAGGAACCACTGACTTAATGGAAATATTGACCATGTTGTCAACATCTCACCCCGCAGTCTGGACTTCTAGTTCACTCAATAAAAACCTTCCCATGATACCATGTGTACACAGATACACACAAAACCATGATCGCATTTTCATCAGTGTCTGTGTCTTGTACGGTTACTATGGCTATGAATAGCCTTGATTTCAAACGTAACCGACCATGCCAGAGATCCAAGACCAAAAAAACATCATGATAACCAGTGACTGTATATTTTAGAGAGTCGGCTTTGTTCTTCTTTCCAGTGCAATGATTTAAAGTTGAAAATAACACCTGAAAATGAGAAAAGATGGAAATTACACTAGATGGTTGGCTCATGGCTGTTATGTTTTAGTCCAAATCGGGGCAAAATGTTTGCAAAAGAGGGCCTAACTGAGATGTATAGTTCTTTGAGTGTCACTGATTGAAATTACATTGAGAGAATTCGCTAAAATCGGAAACAGAAAATGGGATGATCATGTTCTCCTTTCATGAAAGGATTGCAGGTCTACATTATGGATTAGACAGTTTTCTTTGTTGTATGTAAGGGTTTCGTTTTAGGACATCAAACAAACTTTGGTTTAAAATATGATTACCTTTTAGACCATTTAGGGTTAGGGTCAGCTATTTAGTTAAGAAAATAAAAACTTTACTCTTGTAAAAAATATTGTACCTGAGTGCAAATTAAAGCCTTAAAATCCCAAGAGCATTTTGCTATTTGGAATTTTTTAACAACCAAATTCACAATGTTGGTAATGGACGTCACTCTGTAAAACTACCCACTGAATACCCTAATTTGGTAGCACTGGTTTACTGTACTTGGTCAGTGGATGATGAAAGCAGCACCTAATAATGATAGTTATCTTAATCAGAAGCATTAAGTCCATTTGTCAGGTCTTTGTGCGCATTTGGTTGAGACAGAGCAAGTAAACATGTTCCTGTGAGAGAAGACTTTAAAGAGATCCTCCCCTCCATCACAATCATCTGGATACAATTGTGTCATTATAGCACACTCCTGTCTGCAAATGAGGGGAGGTTAAATACGATAAGGCTTTAAAATGAAGCCTTCGCTTTCAGTCAGTTCCCTGAATGGCTCTCAGGAGCCACACAAGAAGCTACAGGAAATAAGGTTGCTCCCACTGAGGCAAACAGGACTTCATTTGGCCTTTGACCTCACTTTGTGACTGGTTTAAGAATAGTGACTCAACACACACCCACAAAAACACTTCCCGTAATTCCCATAACATTTTAAAGTTTGTCACAACTGTTAAGAGACATTTCTTGAAACCGTTCACCATTTTCTCAGAAAAGGGTGAATGGTTTCATCACAAAACAAACCAGTTTTATCTTCGCTGAAAACCACGGTGCTTTTGGCACACTAGAGTGTGCTGCTCATACATATAGGTAGTATAAATGACACCAACCATTATTATACACTGCATCAAAAAATGGAAAAACGCAGTGTTCGGGGCTTATAAATCAACTATTTCCATCCTCAAGAGGCTGTCTTGCAATTCTACAAAAATTATAAAAATATACATGCAGTGAAAACACTTTATGCTCTTATCCCAGTCCCCTAGTGTCACTGGTAGAACAGCATGTTGTTGCATGGGGAAAAAAAAATTGTACTTAACTAGCCACGCACTGTTTACCATGGAAACACCATTCAAGCACCCAAATGATCGGCCTGATTATGTTATACCATTTTTAAATTATTTAATAATTTGTTTCTTGAGTGACATGAGAAATATGAAAGATGTTTATAAAACATAAATGACTGGAGAGACTTTTGTCTTTTTCCTTGCAAAAGTGGATCCTGCTTTTTCACTATGCTTTGCATTTGGCTAGGGTCAGTGTCACTGCTGGTAGCATGAGGCCATACCTGGACCCTAAAGAGGTAGTGCAACTCCTCCGGGATGGCACATCCATACCTGTGCTCACTGCCTGGCACTGTGGAGCCTGATCGGCATTTGCCATAGAATATCAGCATTGGCAGGTCCATCACTGGCACCCTGCGCTTTTCACAGATGACAGCAGGTTTACCCTCAGCACATGTGACAAACGTAAAAGGGTCTGGTGAAGCTGTGGAGAATGTTATGTTGCCTGTAACATCATTCAGCATGACTGGTTTGGTGGTGGGCCAGTGACGGTCTGGGGATGCATATCCCTGGAGGGACACACAGACCTCTACGGACTAGGCAACTGCGCCGTGACTGTAATTAATTATCAGGATGAAATACTTGGACCCATTGTCTGGTGCAGTGGGTCATGGGATCCTCCTGGTGCACGACCATGCCCGACCCCATGTGGCAAGATTATGCAGGCAGTTCCTGGAGGATGAAGGAATTGATACCATTGACTGATCCCAATGCTTGCCTTACCTAAATCCAATAGAACGCCTCTGGGCCATTATCTTTTGGTCCATCTGATGTTGCACGTCAGGAGCGTGCCCCAACGTGCATGTATACAAGCACGTGGGGGCCTTACAAACTACTGAGCACCATTTTGAGTTGCTGCAATGAAATTTCAGCAAACTATACTTTTCTATATCTAAGCTTGTGCTCATGGACATGAATCAATAGATATGAGATCAGGCTGACTAAAAGAAAAACATGTTCATGGAAACATCGAATACAATAAATTTTGTAAATATTTAAAAAACTACTGTGAGACTGTGTTGGATCTTTCCTAGAGAGCAGACTTATAACGCATAGTGTATCTTAAAAAAAAAAGAAAAAAGGTTTACAAAAACCAACCTCCATAAATACCTGTAATTTTCTCTTTACTGAAAAGAGCGTGGCTGTTATCTGTTGCTACCAAACTAGTAATCTCAACAGGAGAAATGACTAACATAACTATAGAGATTTCTCTAGTTTTCCTTCAGCATGTTATGACTGGATTTAATTGTGGATTTCATGTAAATGTCTACGACTGGGACATGAATGTGACTGTAAAATACCTTCATGTTGGATGTGCATATGTTTGTGGGTCATTTAACAAATCATTTTCTCTTGATCCTCAAAAGTGACAACCACTCATTCACCTGATCTGGTCGTCAACTTCACCCTTTAATTTAGGTGCAGCAGTAGGCCGTTCCACTCAGCATAGACCTCTTCATTTAATGGCTCTCTCATTTTTCTGGCTCTTGAATCTTTATCCCATATGTAAAGCAGTTTGTGACTGAAGATGTCGCCAATCTCTCATCTTTATTGAATATATCACAACATGTGGGGACCTGAAAATTTTTGGTCATAAAAAAAGTCATAAAGCAAATCTATTTGGTCTAGTCCACTGTTTTATTTACCAGTGTCCTAAGTACCCAAGTAAAAGGTGGCTTTATTAAACAGTCACTCGAACATCACATGAACAGAACATACTTCTCCTTTACCTCTCCTTTACCCTCCCCTGTAGCTCATTGCTGCTGATTAACAACATCCTGCGTGTGTGATCAGTTCTGGTGTGGGGTGACAAGATGACTGCTTTGATCTCGCCATCACCTCCTGTGAACAGATGCAGCTGGCTAGGTGTGGGTGTGTGTGCGCACTGTACATGTGTTGTGTTGCTTCCAGGGAAAAGTAAAGGAAAAAGACGTGATTTTAACAAACTATTCTTTAAAGAGGATATAGATCTTCAGTTCTGATAGATATTTCCTGCCTGACAGACTGAACTGCTTTACTTTTCACCACACATGCTGCAGTTGATTCCCCATGCTGACCCCTGTCCACTGCCAAATGCACCTACAGTGGTTATATGAGCATTAGGACTGGCCCATTCAGCAATGTCTAATGGCATTTTCTTCTACATCATTTGTGAGCTGGATGGCACCAGGATGTGCAATGGGGAAAGAAGTAAGCCGGGGAAGACGGTATGTTGCGCTAGACTTTTGATGCTCTTGGAATTGTTGGAGAATGATGTCACAATTTTGACAAGTAGATAAAGGTGATGACTTAGCCTCCAAAATTCCCAGATCTCAATTTGACTGAGGATTTGTGGGATGTGCTGGAAAAAAAAAAACAAGCACAAACCAAGATGTCACTATCTCGGCGCTTAAAACCACAAGACACATTCTTGTAACTAATAGGTTATATACTGTAAATAACCATCAGTTCTCCCACACTGATCATAGTGAGAATTTATGCCTCTCTTCTACACATTTTGCTGATGGTTCTAGCTTACGGCAATGTAGAATCTAAGTGTATACCAGAAACGATATTATCCTCCTTTCTTTGTATAAACTTAAGCCTGACTAGACTTGCTGAAAGCGTTCCTCATCACCTTGTCTTGGAGATTCAAACAAGCAGGTAAAGGGAGAGAACTGCATAAGGAGATGAGATGATTAAGAAACTAAAAACATATCAAAGTTGTTGAAGATGTCAGCTGTGAAGATAACTGAAGGAGAGATCAGAGAAAGGGGGAGAGGTAGATGTAGGGAGTCTGGATTTAAGGTCTAGAGAGGAGGAAACCACAGAGAAAACCTCTGTGGCCAAGGCATCCATCATCCTCGTATTACTGCAATGGGAAGCGATTGGTGACCTCACCAACAGATGTGCAGTCTGCTGGGATGGGCTTGTCAGGGTTGGGCATGAAGGGGAGAGTTATATTCTTGAATTAATATGGACATCCCCATCTGAGTTCCTAAACAGTCATTTTCTCATAGGCTTATTGCACTTATGAACAATTTAGACATTTGCACAACTCAGTGAACAAACACTGGTGGTGAATGGTTTGTTGATTAAGGTTGCTAAAAATCACTAATGTGCAGGACATGTGAAAAGCAAAGCTAGCTAAAAATAAGGAACTTTAGAAAAGATACAAAAAAAATGGCATGGTTTAGGTCATATGGAGAAGGAAGGGGAAGACAAATAGGGCACTGCTTTTTGAGTTTGGAATGTGTAATCCAGGATGGTCCTTTCACATCAGGATCTACCTAAGATAACTTGCTTTTTACATTTGACTATCATTCCTGATATCACTCACAACACCAAAGCCTGACTGGTATGTCCATCTAGTCGATAGATAATTGGATAACACTGCCACTCTTTCATTCTCGGTGCTTCTGCGCTTTTCCTTTAATCTCATTCTCATCTTTTCATTTTTTCTTATCTTTCAACTCCCCGCCCCCCCAGCTTTTAATATTTTTTATTTATTTTCTAACATAAACATACCTTCTACTGTTCTCGCTCACCTCTCTACTGGAAAGTCCCCTGAGTTTGGAAGTAGCACCAGGAGCTTCAGCAGGACTGTTTGGGTCTGGCGAGGGGAAGGCACGCCACTGGCAGCTGGCCTACCACATTAGAGGACTTTGGTGCATGTATGTGTGTATATGCATGTGTATGTGTTCTTGCATGTGTGTGAGTGCATGCATGTCTGTGCAATAATAAGAGCCCTGCAGTCTGTCAGCCACAAGGCAGCAGCTGCTCAGGCCCACAGATTAGAGACTTGCACTGCACTGGATGCCCTTAGTGAGTGGTTAGATGGATGGATGAATGAACGGATAAATGGATGGATGGATGGATGGCGGTGAGAGGTTGGGAATTGAATCCCTTCCCCTCTTAGAAACAATTTCTACACCTGCCAAGCTGCACAGCAAAAACTACAGTCATTCATTTTTTTTCAATTAAGTGCTTATATCCCTGTTTGTCCTTAAACTATTTATCCTGCCACTGGTGTCACAAAAGCTAAAGTTTCTACCTAAAATCAGTGTTGATCCAATGAACTGTTCCATTATTGAAAAGGTTTGCGTGTTAATATGAATAGCAGTACAGTACAAAAGAAAAGTATACAAAGTTGTGATGTCTTCGGCCTTGTCAGTTTTGGTTGGGCCCGTTTTGCAGGTCCCAATTAACAGCTCCTCCCATCTAATCAGGAAGTGACTTCACCTGTTTCCTCCCAAGATGGCGGCGCTCCCCTCATGGCTGGTGACATTCAGGCACCCAAATTATGTTTACCTTGGCTTGTCTGTGTTGTATTTGTTTCTAGGTTAAGACACATGTTGTCACGGTTCCCCGCTGCGCAGGCAGGAATGAGGACCCCAAAAGTAGGACACCAAACACGGACGTAGATACAGGACTGGAGTTTTATTCACGATGAAACAGAAGACACACAGCAGGCAGGGAGCTACAACAGCAGGGAACAACTAATGACGCGACGAGGACCAGGTGAAAACACAGACGATAAATACACACAGCAGGTAATGGGGAATCCGGAACACCTGGGGAGACAGGAAGGCAAACTAAACACACTGCACTAAGACGGGAGACCTATCAGAATAAAACAGGAAGCCAACACACAGTAACACAGGGAGACAGGACCACAGGGGCTATAAAACAGAACTATACAAACATAAAACACTGGACCATCGGCCCAGGACCATGACACATGTTGGTTATAGGTTAGACTTAGTTTCCTTTTGTTTCTTATTTTTAGGTTATGATTAATAAATGGGTGTGACGAAAAGTGCTGCTGTGTGGGTCTCCCTTCTTTGTTATGTCAAAGAATGGGCATAACAAAGTGATGTATTTTATGGTGCCAGTATTGTCTCATTTTTACATTGCCTAAACCCAAACACAGTGATAAAGAGTTAGAGGTTTGGCACAAAATAAAAATTTCTTTAATATTTATATACTATTGGAAATCTCAACCAAAGAAGGTTTTTGCTTGTTTAAATCAGTCAGCTTTTCTCAGGTGAAGTCACTTAAAGCTCTTAATGTACTTTTTTCTTTTTTTTTTAAAAAGTAGATTATTTTATTCATTTTAAGTTACATGGCTTCTCCTAGTTCCACTTCTGGGCTAACATTCATCAGTGAAATATGGTCACAAGTGTAGTTGTTAATCCAAAAATTGTGTTGATTATAGACAGAGACAGGGACATGGATAGCTAAAGACACGGGCCAAGCAGTAATTCCTATTATACTTCTTTGAAGTCCACTTGAAATCTGCTGCCTGGGGTGCATACTGTATGTAGTTGGTGCATTGTAACGTAAATCCCAGACGAGTCTGTAAACTCCTGAAGAACAGGCAGGCATGATGAAGCTTATGCAGATGAGTGATTTGTAATCACTCATCTGCTTTCTCGGGTGTTCGGCTGCATGTTTATTCTTCCCATCACTTCCATTTTCACATGCTGTCAAACTCAAAGCTGTCATCACTGCTCTTGTCCAATCATCTTTCTGTCCGCCTTCTTCAAGCCAACCAGCCTCCACTCTACTTACTTTAAATCTCACTGCTTACCTTATTCTCCCTTACAGACTCATTTGTGCAACCCACCTCCTTCCCATCTTCACCTCCTCCCCTTCTCCACCTCACCCAAGTCGCTCAGTGTTCCATCCAAGCCTCCATCTTTATCTTCACCCCCGTGAGCGTCTAGATTCTGGGGGGTCCTGCCCTAATTCCTATCACCACTGGGATTCTTGGACCCAAGCAGACCTTAGCAGACTTGCAGACGTGGAAGGTATAATCAATACCTGAGAAACACGTCCACGGATGATTAATCTGGAGCATTGGCAACTATAGAAAGTCTGTGTTTCTAAATGACCCACATCTACACAGTATCCATTCAGAATATGGTGTAGTAGGGAATGTGAAATGATGAGGAATGCCACTGAATTGTATGTGTAATTCCAGTGAAATGTACCCAAAATAATTGTGAATAAAAAAACAGATTAAACAGAAGAAAAATGGGCGAAGAAGCAAACCATACGGAACGGCATATTCAAAACGTGAGACTGATCACATGAATTTTCTTTCATAAACTTTTTTCCACACATTCATCTCACAGTCTGACACAACTGAAAATGATGATTTTTCCATATATATTTTTGTTTAAACCATAATGGCAGAACAAAGAAAACAAAATAAACTAAAATTATGAGCACAAAAAGAAACCAAACAATAATCTGCTCTTTACATTTAGCAAAAGAAAAAGTCCAATCAAGACAACTGGAAACATTATTTTTAAAACATAACTTACGTTAACTGCTAACAAGAAGTTATAATGTGTATATTTTGGGGCTTGAATTAATACTAAAATATATATCCCACTGCAATCTTAATAAATTTTTTGTTTATAAACTATAAAAGATTAGATGTTTGCTATATAACCCACCTGTGCATAAAATCTGTTTTAGGGTGGAATTCCCCTTTAGGCGGGAGTCATCATTCATATGCCAATGAGGTATCTCCCTGCCCCCCCAAATACCTTGTTGTGGTTTGTCTAGGTGAGATGAAGGCTATTGCTGTGACACTGGGAGGTAGGCACACTCTTAAATAGTCCTTCTTTGTGTCTGATCCATCTCTGATCTCTTTGTCCCCGTCACTCTGGAACGCGCGTACATGATTGCAACGTACATTAACACCAGTGAGTGAATGCAAGTATCTGCAAGCACGCACAGAGCCACAAACATGCGCACATTCATGCTGTTTGTTGATCCTTGTAACAGTATACTCCTAATGTCATAACCCCGGTAAAAGCACAGCCCTCCAGATGTCTGGTGCGTGTGTGTGTGTGTGTATCAAGTATTCGACTGATCACATAAAATGAAGGCTCACTCACTCACTACATCAGACATAATATTCAATTACCTCACACACACACGTCATCCAGCCAAAAGGTGTGATCATGTGCAGAGGTGGGTACTCACCAGCAGTGGCTGCCTCATACAAAAAGGAATGTTGTTTGTAAGACATGTTGCAGGTGAGGATATGACTTGGTCAGATAATTTATTATGTCATCACATGCAGGTGTTGGAGATGAGGAAAGGGGATGTTTTGTACACATATTGTTTTACACTCTACACAGAATGTAAAATGTCAAACAATGGCATACATTGCAAACATACTGCAACCAGTTCAATTCAATTCAGTTCAATTCAATTTTATTTGTATAGCAACAAATCACAACAAACAGTCGCCTCAAGGCGCTTTGTATTGTAGGTAAAGACGCTACAATAACCAGTGATTTTTCTTTTTGACAGGAAAGCAGTATAAAAATTACACCTCAATATTATTTTGCACATTTTGGAATAATATTGTACGCGGTACAACCACCAGTTGCCAGAGAAGCGTTCCTCAACTGGTTGGCAGTGGTTCCCAGAGGTTGCTGGCTGTGTCTGGTTTCTCTGGTTGTGCAGCACCTTCTTTACTGGTTGGAGAATACACACTTTTCCATAGTGACAGGTGGTTGCCAGGGGGTCACTAACCGGTCTGTAGGCCCACGTGACTGGGGGCTTTCGCAATCATTTTTCCAGTGACTGCCATCAACCTCCAGCAACCGCCCCCAACTGGTCAGGGAATACAAATTTATTCCTTATTAACTAGCAGCAGCCAGCGGGTCACTGAATTGTCTCTAGGCCTGTGTTACTGGACAGAGATACAAGCCCCATTGGTTTTTCTGGGGTGTGCATGTGACTGAGAACCCAATAATGAAATACATGCCAGTTTGGTGGTTACAAGGTAGCCACACCCAAAAGCATACCCTGATTTGTCTTCAATTTTAGTTTCAGTGGGAGCATGATTTACAAAATGAATATCATGCTGTACTGAAGATGACTTGAAAGTAGCGACTAAGACTATAAACTCACCAGGACTGTCTTTACCGAGATGATAAATAAAGCGGGAAGTGGGGTCATTTTTCCATAGACGTATACATGTACATTTTTTGCAGCCGGTAGTCCCCACCTACTGGCCATTAGATAGAATAAAAGTTTGAGGACTTGTTTTCCTCTTTAAATTAATTTGATATTTGTGATATATTTAATAAATATATATATAAGAAAAGTAATTTTTTTAAAATATTAAATCTACATCTATTCTTGTAACATTCTCAAAAATGTATGAACCTGTAAAAAATATAATCTTACCTGTGGACATTAATCAACATTAGTCATTAGTGAAAGTCCTAATCAAGACAAAGACTTGTGTTTAAAAGTCCATTTGTGTGTCTTTTTCACTGTGAGGTCTCTGGACTGCAGAGATACATGCTGTATATGTGCGTACACACACGTACATATGCAACCACGCATTTCAGCATGGAGCAGGTTTCAACACTGTGTTAGTAGTGAAGCCTTGGCACTCCCCTCCTGACATGTTCAAATCTGTCCTCATCACCGATTCTCCTCTTAATCTGTACCTGATCACCTCTGTCTGTCACATTTGAGAGAGAAGGGATGCACAGAGAAATGATGCTTTTTCTGTGTTCCTTTGTAATTTGCCTATATTTGTACTAATATGATATTAATAAAGAAGAGTTTTGAAACCGGAAACCGGAAGAGCGGAGAACAGCACTGGCATGTTTAAGTGGTGGGCTTTGAAATGACAGGCGTTACTAGCTCCAGTCACACCTGTATGAAACTGAAGGTGAAAGTTTTAGGCTGCATTCTTGCACTCTCCCCTTTAGTTAAACACCTGGAATGCACTTTATGCTGTAAATGCACCAGTAAAAAGCAGTGAGAAAGTGTGTGAGGCTTGGGCAGATTATCAAAAAATAAGATCTGTTTCTGTTGGCAAAATGA
>JAVDPK010001750.1:696034-708822 GCA_034780415.1 Cichlasoma orientale | reverse complement strand
GGTTACATTTTTTTGTTTTGTGCTACAAGAAAATGAGAGTGTAATATGTGCCAATCTATTTTTTTTTTACATGCCTGTTAATAACACTCTGTAAGTGCAGTGATTTTTTGTTTTTTGGCTAGAACACACAAAGTTAATGAGGTATTTTTCCATTTCTTGCATGCACTTGCCTGTGGCAGCCCTGTCATGACACACACTGTGATCCAGGACTGCAGTATGCAAAAGGTAAAAGTATTACCACACACACACACTAGCCTAATATTAAACCACTATTGTCATTCTCAATCAGTACTGAGTCAGTACTGACTCAGTTAAGACAATCAATGATGACTTGCAGCACAGGGAAAGAACTGCAGCTTGACACAGACAAGAAAGGCCAAAATCAGATTGTCTTAATGTGTCTGTGTGTGCAACTTGTTTCTATCTTTATACGGTTTACATAAGATTATTTAAAATTTTCCTCATTGTTCATCCACATTAAGAAAAACACTTTTTACAATATGATAACAACACAGTAAATTCATCTTATAGACTACTTCAGAGATATCACTGCCAGTAATAACAAATCATATCCCCCGTTTTGCCGTGCGCTTTGAATTTAATCATTGGCCGATCCCTATGTCATCACCACCAACTGTATTTGGGAAAATCCTATCTAACGTCTGTGTGTCCCACCATCGACCCATTTAAGCGGATAAACAGCAGACTAGTCTGCATGCTGCCTTGTGTTTGTCAGTTCAAAGAAAACCTACTAAAGGACTTTTAAAGCCGAGCAGCAAGCCGAAGCGATATCAAAGCACACAAACAAATCCCACAGCAACACATTAAACCCAGACATCACTTTAAACAAATCAAACGCCTCGCTTCAAAAGAACAGTTAAGCGCATGCAGACAAACACACACGCAAACATGCGAGCGCGGTGACATGCTGTTACGGAGCAAATGCATATCTGCACTACACAGAGGACTGTACTGTACTGTGTGTGAGTTTGTGTCTGTGTGTGTATAGCATTTACTCACTGTTAATTGCAGACCGTGTCCACAACTCTCATTTAGAGACTCTAATAAAATGTTATTACCAGCATAAGCACTTCCACCTGTTGACCTTTAACTATGAAGCATTTGCCTCCTTGTATACTTCTCTGTGTGTCTGTGTGTGCCTGCGCTTATGTGCCGTGAAGTGTGTGTTAGGTCAGATCAAATACTCTATTTGTACTGTCAGGACTCAGGAATGCCCTGCCTGCCACTGATGATATGGCCTCTGAGGAGCACAGGACTAATCTTTCTATTTTGATCACACACACTTTGGTTTTGTGTGGTTTCTGAGTCCATTAACATGCACGGCCTCCAAAGAACAGATTGTCATCGCTCAAGGGTTATATTAGCCATGAAGAGATGTAAGAGTCCCGCTTTTGCTGGTAGAGCTGGAACTAGAAGGGTTGCGGCTCAGATTTGTGATGACTTAATTATGATTTTAATAAATCTTACAGGTTATTCAGTGTCCCGTTGAAGGAATTTCATGCCTTGACATTCACACTGTAAATCTTTAATTGCCTGGAAACATCAACACCAAAATAATAATACTGAACATTGGCTTATTGAATCTAATTACAAGCTGTTTTCTTTGCCAGTGTTACTTAACAATACAATACACTTCTCCGTGTCCTCCCACTCTTGGTTTAACAATGCTTGTAAAGGATGTGTGGGTAGATGCCAAAACTCCTACCTCTTCAGTATATTGCACCATCTTTGCTAAGCCATTTCCAATTTTTGTCCAATCCCATCAGATCTGAAGGATTTGGCTTAAGTCCCTCTTACAAACATACCGTACCTATTTATCCTATCACAACTCGACATGCTTGCAAACATAGGTGATGAAGATGTCCTGGAATTTTATTGTTACTTCAAAGCAGAAGCTGCGATGTCGCACCCTGTCACACTGTGCTGCACTTCCTTCAAGCTCACTTATGTACCTTTTGAAGATCACCGTGAGTCCATAACATGCCAAAGACACAAGTGCTATCACGAACATAACTTTATTATGATTTAGTCAGGGCAAATGTTCAAATGTTTACAAATGTTTAACTGTGAGTTGTCAATTGTACCTATTCGAAAAGGGGTCGAAGAGGAGTTGAACAGTATAGTTTACTCTGAGAAAAGCAACACACCATCTCGTCTTACTCCCCTGAAGTCAAGCCCTGATGGTAAATTATAATTACCAGAAGATGCTTGCCAGAAACACAGCAGACTGTTACATAGCCAGCATTGTCACCACCTGCCTAATGAACAGGCAGGATTCAACAGAACCTCGAAATGGCTCTAAGCTCTGCAACATGAACATAAGAAAGCGTGCCAAGCATTTGTTTTGAGGTGTGCTGTTCAAATGATTGATAAGAACGCTCAGACATTGCCAAGAAATTTACTTTAGGATGATGGTTTCCATGTCATAAACTCTTAAAACACGTAGCCCAGTCTTTTACAACGACTCTTATAACTACTTGGTTGACTGGAAATAAACAAAAGAATAAACGAAGGGAAGAATTGTGCTTGAGGGACTGGAGAGAATCTGTCTGTAATAACTATTATATGGCTTTTTTCTTTTCTTTTTTTTGCAAGACATCTTACTCTAATTAAATTAGTTGTGATTTTAAGTAAACTCAAGGAGAAGGTGAAGCTTGTGCACATATGTAAAGTGTTAATGATATAGTAATATTTCTTGTTCGCCTAAGTGTGCAGTATTATTTCTGCAGCAAAGCCTGCTGCAGAGAGGTTGGAGGAGGCGGCGTAGGAGAGGGGGAAGAGGGGAGGGAAGGAAGGGCGAATCTCTTTCTACTTTCCGCCCTGGTGTTTGAAGTCTAAAATCTTTTGCAGGGTTTTAAACATCTGTTTCCAAACTGCCAGCAGCCACTAATTAGGGCTAAAAACAAGACGGGACGTCGTGAGAACCTTGGGGTGGGCATGAGGCGACATGCACACCCCGCTAAAAAACCACCGCATTCCTCTGCTAAAAGACTTCTTCTCTGAAAGAGGGGAGTTGGACAGGGGGCGTGGGGTGGAGGGAGGTGAAGTGGTGATGGTGGGTAGGTGGGAGAAGAAGACACACAGAGAAGGGTAGCCATTATTTTGAGGCCCCACCTGTCAGCATTTTATGTTTGATTCTAGGGTCTGTGCACGTGTGTGTGTGTGTGTGTGTGTGTGTGTGTGTGTGTGTGTGTGTGTGTGTGTGTGTTGCAAGGGTTTTATTGCACCTATCAGTATTTCACAGTAACACCTTTGTGATGACTCATAAATTTGTCCTCTGTTCCTCCCTGTCTTTTTTCTATCCTTACACTCTACTCCACCTCCTTTTTTTGGTTTCCCTTTCTCTCTGATCCCAACTTTTTTTTCCGATAAGTGATGGCCTCTGTATGCTGTACTCATCTAAGCAGTTATCTCAACGTGACAAATTAGTCAGACCCTTTGAGAAGCTCCCTGTAGCTGGTGTGGTATTGGTAAAGTATACGCATACTAAATTTAAGCCTATTTGCCATAAAATTTATCCACTGAGCCCATTTTGCAATTACAAAGGGTTTGTTTCGTTTTCAGTTATGGATGACCAGATCTACCAAATATGCCAGTGGTAAAAGAACATCAGGGGCCATAAGGCTTGTGTCAAAAAGGAATGGTCTGAAGCACTAGGTGTCAAGCTGCTAATAACAATAATTTTTCAACAAACATATTTTGCATTATTATGTATTGTGAGCAGCATGGCAAACTGAGAACCAGTAATTAGAATTTCTGAACAATTCACCTGCAAGATGAAAGTGTGGTTGCTTGTAATGTTGTCGTTGTTTTTTAACAAACATTCTTTTAGATGCTAAGAAACTTTAGTGTTAAAAAGCACGGCCAGAACAGAAGCGAAATACAAATTTGACTATTTCGATGACTGACTATGATTCTTAGTACGTCTATACTTTTTCGCTTGTCTTTGCCAGTCTTTTGCCAGCTGGTAGTTATATAATGAGGTCTTGTGTCACATCCACAGTGTAATTTCGGTTATGCCAAATGTTTACTAAAGTAGCACTTTAGTATCAGGCTAATAAGGTAATTGCTATCTGTGTCATTATACCTCTGTAAAAGGGTATTAACTAAAGTTGGTGATAATGATATATGACCATCTCCACATGCCAAACTGAACCCTGCTGTTTATTTCAGATGTTAACTTTATTTAAATCGGTAACTCGAGGAATACACCGCCAAAATTCACAAAGATATGGGATTTATTTTGTTTCATATATGCTGCTCTTCTGAAATCTTTAGCTAGCTTTACAGATAGTTGACTGACTTATTTGCACTAACAAATAATGTGTTTCTACTCCCTGCAATTACTTACATATCTTTTAGCAAAACATTATCAGAGTTACAAATCCATTACAAAATGGCTTAATAATGTTAACACGTGTCCTAGCTGAAATGAAGTCTTATTATTGAAATGGCGATATATTATTAAGTTTCCTAGCAACAACGGATGAAAACATTATTGATCCGCTAATGTTTCCATCAGTTGTTGTTATGTAAGTCGAACATGCAATATGTAAGGGATGTTTACTGAATTATCTCTGCTAGCTAACTAACCTTCTGACAGGACTTGACATAGCATTGCTATATGATCATTTTTTAAATTATATTTTTTACGCAATCATAACTCTTACTATCACCCATGACATAGCCTGGCTTAGTTTTTTACTTAGAAAATGAACAAACTGGTAGCAGTAATGGGAATGGGTATGCTCCTATTTACCATAAATAGCACTGTATTTTGTTTGTTTGTTTGTTTTTTGTTATGTGTGCGTATGTGTATGGTGCAACGGAAGGGAGCAGGCTAGGTGGAGAGTTGGGGATTTTCAAATATAGTACAATCTCCAGCCACTTTATTGGGTGCATCTGTTGAACTGCTTGTTAACACAATATTTCATCAGCCAGTCACATGGCAACAACTCAGTGCATTTAGGTATGTAGACATGGGCAGGACAACTTGCTGAAGTTCACATCAGAATAAGGAAGAAAGGTGATTTAAGAGACTTTGAACACAGCATGGTTGTTGGTGCCAGATGGGCTCGTCTGAGTATTTCAACTGCTGCTCTACTGGGAGTTTTCCACACAACCATCACTGGAGTTTACAGCGAATGGTCTGAAAAAGAGAAAATATCCAGTGGTCAGCAGTTCTCTGGCTGAAAATCCCTTGCTGAGGCCAGAAGTCAGAGGAGAATGGCCAGACTGCTTCAAGCTGATAGAAAGTGACAGTAACTCAAATAACTGCTTGTTACAACCAAGGTACGCAGACGAGCATCTCTGAGCACAGAATACCTTAAGCCTTGAAGTAGACGGGTTACAACAGCAGAAGACCACGACAGCTGCTACTCACGTAAGCTAAGAACAGGAAACCGAGGCTACGGTTCACATGGGCTCACCAAACTGGACAACAGAAGACTAGAAAAACACATCACAAATCTCAAATCATCTCAAGCTGATTTCCTGAACATGACAGTGAGTTCACTGCACTCACATGGCCTCACTGTACTCAAAGTCACCGCATCTCAATCCGATAGGGCACCTTTGGGATGCGGTGGAATAAAGGATGACCATCATGGATGTGTAGCTGAAAAATCTGCAGCAACTGTGTGACGCTATCATCTCAATATGGACCAAAATCTCTGAGCAAGGTTGCCACTCAGTAAAAGCAAGTGCACCCAAGAAAGCTGACAGTATTATAAATACAACACTGCAACAGCTACTTTTTAAAACCCATCATTTAAATCTTTTTAATATATATTATTAGAACTCAAAGCCACAACTCACAGGAAGAGAGGTTTAAATACACTGCTGCAAAAGACTGACAGAAAAGAAGGACAGCACACGATTAAACCTGGAACGTGTTGGTAGTAACAGTATATATAAGCCAGTTTGCTACCTCAAAACGTTTAAGTATTAACATTAAAAACAACCAATCATACTGATCATACTAATTACATCCAAAACAAAAGAGGACTCAAAGACAAATTAATCATTTTCCTCAAACCCCTAATTCCTTACTCATTTCATTTCAGCCCCCACTCCTGTTTTCTCCTATTTCCACAGTATTGACTGGAGGTTATGTCACCTCTATTACTCTTTCCACCATGTGCGCTACTACAGGGAGGCCAGCTGCTGTTGAGTTCGGCTACCGCCACACTCCACATTCGTGTTTTGTCTGCATAATCAAGGAAACCAGAAGTAAACTGATCAAAAGATACAGGCTCAAATTACTTTGGAGGAAACAGGGAACAATGAACAATTTACACTGCTTCTTGGCTCTGTTCCCCCACAGTGCTGGGCATTGCTGCTTATCATAGCCATTTACATCTTTCTATTCCATTGTTTGAGAACGAGTCTGAGGAAAAATGCTGAAAATGTTACAAAGTTTCTAAATGACAGATACTTCACATTCAGTGTATTGTGCTATGTCATAAATACAACAAAGACAGTGCAATGCAAACTACACGATCAATGACGTGTTACGCTTTGGATGGCCATTACTCTCTTTGACATCCTGACTGATCTGAGACTAATTAACAAGACAAGCAGGATATGACGACCATTCACACAAATCTATTTTTTTCTCTCAAGAAGCTAAAACAGTCTTCATACCGAACCTTCACGTTTAGACATTGTTTTTCTTTTGGACTCGTTTTTGTTTTTTTTTTTTTTTTTTAAGTAATCTGCTAATAATTAACAGAGGAAAATACATAAAAACTATTTAAGCTGGTTCTACTTTTACAAGTTTTTAAATGTCACTGAATTATTTCCATCAGTTTCACAATATGCTGTAAATTGTGGTTTCAGTTGAGATGAAACTAATCCTTACAGATGTGTTTTAAAGCATTAAAGAATACTGTGAAGTCCTACTGCATGCACCTCAACCAAACACTTCTTCTTGCTCTTCACTGGGAAAGCATTTAAAGACAAAGGCTTCCTCTGATACTGTTTTGGGCATACAAGTTGCTTGTGAATACTAACATCGAACCTCAAACACTGATTGACTTTTTGATAGTGGGGCTTCAGCCCACTTTTCACTCACCTGTCTCCCAACTCTATTATTATGCAGCCTCATACGAGCATGGATGTCCTTGTAGGTCTCACGGGCATCCAGGAAATCCCGCGAGAACTTCTCTCCAAAATCCACGTCGGGGCTGCAGCCGCCCCACTCCCAGGAGTCTTGGGGCCCTGGCAGGTCAGCTGGGAAGTGCTCCATAACACCATGCACCATACCCTTCCCTCGGTGGATGGCCTCAAGTTGCAAGCGGTGGAGTTTGATGCGAAAAGCCTCCTGGTCCCCACGTCGCTTCTCATCACAGCCACATGCTTTCAGTTTGCCCATGGAGCAGGCGTTGGCCACTGCGTGCACCACTCCTGCTGCTGCAATGGCATATGCAAAGGCACTCTCTCGAAAACCTGTAGGTAGAGGGAGAGTATAGTCATGTTGCTTTAAGCTAATGTGAAAGTAAAAGATTATAAGAAGTGTCAGAACCAGGAAACGGTTTGGAAATGAAAAGATGTTTTCACTTAAAATGGTCATCCGGAGGTCAATAGAATTTATGCTCGCTAATGGTGCTCAGTGTTTTACTGCTAAGCGGGTTTTCTGTTTTTATAAAGTGAAATAAGTATCAGATGCCATTCTTACAAAAATCGACTTGATGACTATTACCAGTGAATCGCACTGGGCCATAAAGAACCTGTTTTAGAGGCAAGTGTTTTACTTTAAGAAGAATTTCTTGAACTTAAAGATGAAGTTTAAGAATTTTGAGTAACTTGCAAGCAGAATGCATCATTATCAGTATCAGTATTATAAGTATCAGGTGACGTGAAAAAATTACTGGGTAAAAGGAAGACAGAAAAATGATCCCATTTGAAATTTGTATGGCTGAACATGTTGTTGTTGAACATGTTATTTGTTGTACATTTTTGTTGAATATTTCCTATTTTTAATCAAAACCACATACCAAAAACCAAATAGGTCTATTTTCCCCTCTTATTAAAGCTGTTAAAGTGCTGGACACAATATTTACATATTCAAGGTTTCCTCACCATAAAACTCAGTTTAAAACAATCTTTTGACTTTACGGATAGCTTAATGCGTTTGCACATTGCATTCTTTCTTTCAGGCATCATAAACAATACACAAAGTTTTTTTTCACATGCTTATATGCACACGGACCAAGACTCATAAAACAAAAGGAAACATCTGGGACAATAGCAATTAAGTGTTCCAAAAACTTGGGTACTTTGTCTCAGTAGACCAGCTTGAACGTGAACAGACCCCCACCACTCCCATCAGAGGACTCACCGGGTACTCACACAATGTGACTAAATAGGGCTGTGACTCCTTCCTGTGACCCCCCCCCCTCAAGATCCTTTGCCCAATTGTACTTAAAAACCTTGTTTTTATGAATAATTCCTTCCTTCCTTCCTTACCAGCCAAACGGCATCATTAATTAAAGCCAGTTTTATTTCTAAAGGACTTAGAGACAGTTATCCATGCAAATATCACCTCTCAGCTGGACTACTACAATTCCCTGTACACAGGATTGCCCAATTCCACTCTAGCTCATTTGTGAGTGGTTTGACTCTTACCTGGTACAAAGAAAAGACAGCACATCACTCCTGATTTAGTTCAGCTGCACTGGCTACCTGTGAGGTTTTGAGTAGATTTTAAAATTGTAATATTTGTTTTTAAAGTCTTCCATGGATTAGCTCCACAATATATTACAGATCTTTTAACTCCAGTCACTGAGATCTTCATTCAGACAACTTTTCTCAGTGTCTTCTTCTCGCCTGAAAACTAACGGCCACTGGGTTATATTGCGATTGCTCCAAGGCTATGGAATAGTCTGCCTTCCCACACAAGAACCTGTTAACAACTGAATTTTAAATCAGCTCTAAAGGCGTACCTATTTTCAGTTGCTTTTAGTCAAGTCTGAGGTCCCTCATGGTTTGGTCGCACTGAGTCTAAAGGTTTTCTATTGCTATTTTATTTGATTGTTTTGATCACTGTTTTTTTTTAACCATGTTAGAATTTAGTTATATTTTTATCCTTATTTTCTTACTTGCTACTTTTCAATTATTTATTTACTATGTTGTCTGTTTATGTGAGTTCCGTGTTTTGTAATTGGGTTCTTGGAGACCTGGATTAAGCGTGCCTGTAAAGCACTTTGAGACAACTTTTGTTGTTTTGAAATGTGCTATGTAAATAAAATGGACTTGATAACTGTTAACTTGACCATTCCTGTGTGAATGCTAGTCTGACTTACTTTTCTGGCTGACTAGCAGCCGTACTTTGAGCCTTTTGTTGTCATTTCATCTATTGTGATGACAACTTACCACCAAATGAACTGTACACATGTTTAAGTTAGAGAGGCTCATTATGCCATACCGCAGCTTTCGCCTTGTAATCATTTTAAATTGGCTCAAAAGGAACTGCTCTATGTAAAGGAAGCAGATGAATGACTGTGTGCATGTAAAATCCACATGACGTGTGACTCCTTTCGCTTTCTGCGTTAAATACATCCCTTTACTGTATGTAATGAGTGTATCTCTACCACGACTGCCACAACTGATCTGTAAATCATAAGACCAATGTTATCGTAGACGTTCCTAACACTTATTTAAACACTTACCCTGGAAATATAAACACGCATACACATTCACCCTATCCATGCTGATATACTTTTGTGACAAAAAAAGAAAAAAATCCGTGTCTAATTGTGGAATCCATGAATACTGAAGGATAAAGTGTGACAGAATCATTTGCACTCCTGCCCTCTACAGTGTTTATTGTTAGATCTCAGCTTACTGCCTGTCAAGGTACCCTCAGGTTCTATAAAAGCAACCCCACTGGCAGTCTGTTTTAGAAAACAGCTACGATTATAATGGAAACTTGTAAAGAAAACATGAAAAGAAACCACTTAGGGGTTTACAGCGCAGAGCTTGAAGGGGAAATGATTCAGGCTGCTTGTTGGAGTCAAATAAAAATGCTATTAACTGGAACTGCCCCTTTAGCAGTGTTTGAAGTTACTTCCTTATTAATATATTTGAAAATAAAAACTTGATTATTTCACTTTTGTGAGATGCGGGGTGAGATTTGACACATTTGTTGGTGTATGCTGGACATATTTGCTTTTGCACATCAAATGCTTGTCACATGAATAGTCAGTGGCTGCACAGTAGTCATGAATTTGTGAGAAATTCATACACTGGGCAAAAAGCACCCTATAGCCCTGATATACTTATGCAAGTACATGTTTCTAAAACTTAAAGTATCTTTTTGGGATATTGTCACATTCCGAATGATGACTGCCGTTATCCACATGGCAATGCTAACCGAAGTAACTTCTCCAATTTTACAGGCAATCTTTTTTGAAGCGTTGTCTTCCTCGTATAAAGCTGTTAAGCAGAGGCATGCTGACTTTTAGAAAGCAAGGAAGCCAGATGTCATCATCTCTGCAAGCTGCCAACTGGAGTAAGTAAAACCAATCCATAAACACTTTGTGAGCAAACTGCTGATATTGGGCAATCATCAATTTTCACGTAAAGTATCCACAATCCTTTAATCTCTGTTTTCAGTCTCCTCTAACTCTTATCAGTGATCCACTGATATACAATTACATATAGTAGCTTCCTTAAAATTTTAAATTTGAATTAGAGCAATTATAAATTTGAATACACGCCATTAATGAATGCACACACCGTAAAATATATAATTTGACTCTCTGACTAACAATCGGCCCCCTCCTTCCTCTACCCTACCACCTTGACCCACGCTGAGTGGGAGAAGAGAGAAGGATGGCACTCAAGCACATCCTCATGCTTAGAAAGCCTGTTTTAGCTCTTGACCTGCTCTGAGTTGGGCACTGCAACGCAAGCCCCCGGAAGACTGGGAACAAATCAATCTAACAAATAATTCACCGGCTGTGGCACGCCCGGCTGAACTGATGGCAGTGGAAGTGGCAAAATGAATTAAAGATTCAAAGGAAACTGTCACTTTGTGTTACAGAAACCGACTAAACAGGTTTATGCTTTTGCCTCCGAGAGTTGGGAAAGTGCTGAGAGCAAATTCACAAGCACTTGCACTGGCAAGGGAAGAAAAAGCATTAGGAGCAGCCCGGCGAGGGAACGCAGAGACACAGTGACAGAGAATGAGATGGCGAAAGAAAGATAGAAAGACACAGAAAGAAAGGGAACAATTCTCCTATTTCTGTCTGTCTCTGTCTTGTCTGGCCCTCCCTTTAGCCTAGTTTTTAATTCAAGCTAAACGGCAATGGACATGGGTCCATAAAAAAAAACATCAGCGGAGAGGATTCGAGTACTATCTGATGTAATAAAATTAGACACAAAATTAATATTAAAATGTAGAGCACCTGATAATCTATTCAAAAACCTTTTTAGAAGATCACATGCAGGATTTGAGAAAGCCCTGCAAGCATATTTGAGTAGGGAAGTTTTTCAGTTGGAAATATTTTTATTTGAATCATTCTGAGCTTTTAAAAACTGAGATAAACTTGTTGCTACAGAATACGATGTGAAAAAAAAAATGACCAGTTTGGTATAAATAAGCCTTGTGCAAGAGCGTGTTCTATTTTTTGTTTTTTTTTTCAAGAGGAGCAACATCTTCACAATTCGGTATAATCCATGCCTGAAAACGTGCCTCATTCAAAGCATTCCTGCTCATGGTGACTGCACGTAACGATGGCTGCAGTGTGTCAAACTTGTATCCATTTTTTAGCGTCTGCAGAGACGATCGTATCAACATGTAACAGATGAATCACAGGATTTAAAGAGGTTGTTTATGTCAGTGGTTTGGAGTTTCTGCACCCGAGGCAAACCAGGGATGCCAGACAACCAGCAACTGCCTCTACTAATAATGACAAACAGCTTTTCAATGAGTCAGTTAGGAGTGAAAGTAAGACCAGAGGTGAGAAAGCATTTACTGAAGTTAAGATGATTTTTTCTTTAGTTGAATGGCAGTGATAAGATACAGTCCTCAGTGAGGGTTACAAACCATTTTATGGTGGTTGGTTACTTTGCAAAGTGGTTAAAGATAAAATAAATTACTTCTACAATTTTTTACACAAGAACGATCTCCAATATTTAGGATTTCTTTACAATAGACAAAGTCATCAACAATCCAAAGTTAGTGTCCCAAAGAAACAGTCTTCAGGATATTAAAAGATGCCTGTTTTCCACACTTTTCTTTAAAAACTTTTCCTTAAAAACTCAAAGCTTTAGCACTCTTTAAGCTAAGGTAATGCAATATACATTGGGGCTCTCAACCAATTTTCTGCAACTTCTAAGATGAAGGTAAAATCAAAAGCCAGCTAAACTCAAGACTCAAACTACCAACCACATTGTGTGTTGTATCTATCCAGGTGCTCAGGCTACTAAGAAACTGATGCCTTTTCCAGTCAATAACCTGGGATGACACCATCTGAAGGCTTCCCAACTCGAAAGATCCTCTTTCATCCTTTGTGGCTGACTTGCAAAGCTCCGAGCACTACAAAGCGTCAAAGAAAAATGATATGCATGAAGCTTGGTAATCTGAAGGTGACTAACTGCTTTTGAAGTTACCTGCTCTTTTGAATGGGTTATTGAGAAGCTACAGTAAGGTGGTTAGAAAGTAGATACCAGTCTGCTAGGGACTCGAGATAGCCTGATAATCTGGAGGACTTGTTTCTGAGATAGCACTGAGGACTGTTAACCATGGGGGGGGGGGGGGG
>JAVDPK010001750.1:681426-695934 GCA_034780415.1 Cichlasoma orientale | reverse complement strand
CCCCCCCCCCCCCCCCCCCCCCCCCCCCCCCCCCCCCCCCCCCCCCCCCCCCCCCCCCCCCCCCCCCCCCCCCCTCTGTGTATAATCTTGTTTGAAGAATTATGTTAACTCTTGTTTAGGAGCTTTTATATCTCTGTGGCAGCTAATCTTTCTAAACCTATCCTTTCAAGATACTTCATTGAAGTGTAGTTGAGGAGGAAACCACAGTCTGCTTGAAGAGCGAACTTTTGCCTAATAATCTGTGGTGACATTTCACCTTCATAGCCTCCTAAAACTTTAGTAGCTTTTAAACTCATTTAACCCTTCAGACAATAGTGTTTGGTAAATTTTATGTAATCATATTTTTGTGACTTTTATATTGTTCTTGGAAGAGATTCAAAATGTGTACAAGATTGGCAGAAAATGAAATGTAAACTCATATTAGGTTATACATCAAAACTGACCTCTTTTGAAGACTATGCTGTCATAGGGTATTTTGTTTCTAGTCTCTAGGCTGGAGCAATTCCAGCGGTGCCCTCTGAACTGGTGCTGGCACTCATGGATGGCAATCTGGATTCCCTGGATTGCTGAAGCCGTTACATCTGGGTTACGCATGCACACCTCCAGCTGGCGCCGCGTCAAACCTGGCAGTGTCAGACACACCGTGTTGGCATTCAGGATCGGGTCGATGTTGGGGAGTTTCAGGCCCAAGATTTCATTGGAGTCTACCCTGCATGGAGCATGCAAGTATAGGTCAGGTTACTGACAAGATAAACGTACAACTCAAGTCTTTTGTTTCTGTTCTGGGTAATAATGTTAGTCACTGGAGGCTGTCTAGTTAGGACTACTAAGGTTTCTGTTAGTGTTCCTTTGGTGTCACTTCAACACCCAGTTTCCACTCCACTCCACCACAACTTGATGGTTTAGTTCATTACGTTAAAGTCTCACAAGTACACAAGTCTCACAAGTACACAAACTATGTGGTAGTGTTGACAAAAACATCTCCAGATGCTGGCACTTTTGGAGGGGAGGTGTACTCGCTAATCTCTTTGTATGTTTTTCTTTTCAGACTGAGTTATTTAATGATCATTTATGTTTCTTGCCATAAATATAGATAAATGTAATATAAAAAAGACATGGGAAAAATATTAAGTCTTTAAATCGTTTAAATGTATGCATATTTAACTTAGAATTTTTTTTTTATAATAGCACACATGAATTAAAAAAATACTTACTTGCCACACAAAACCACCAGAGGAAATACTTTAGCACATAAATTGTTATTAGCAGTAAGGTGTGTCTCTGCACTTAATTGTCTCAGCTTCTGTTGCAGATCAATCTTGTGAACAGCAGTAATTCAGCTGACAGCCGTTTAAAGCTCTTCTCTTCGCAGACAAATAGGAACAGCAGTAATAAGGAAAACACATGATGCGCTCACGATGACTTGGAGTGCTGAAAGGCGTCCTGCATTTCTTTTCATTATCTTTACAAGTAAAACACAGGTTGCGCGTCTCGATGTGTGCCTAAAGCACACAACCGCACATGCAGCCAAAAGCACAGGCAAAAACACGCTTATAGTCACATACAAGCGCAACCACACTCCTAAATGCACAATGCACAAAGAGTTAGCTTTTACACGCACAGAATCTCTTCTGCAGAGCTTTTCAAATAATTAATCAAAGAGGGGGGAAAAGTCGACAGTTTAAGCAACAGTAGGTTTGGGTTGATTTAAAAAAAAAAAATCCATAATACAACTTGCCACTACATGTTATTCATTTGCACGTTACAGTGTCAAGGTGGGATTGCTCTTTGTGGCTTTGCAATTCCAGTTAGACTTCTGTTGCTACCTGTTGTGTTTCCGGCTCTGACAGTAAATAGCTGAGCAAGTTCAAAAACTAACTTTACAAAAGGCACATTTTTACCGCTGGACAAAATGTTTAAGATGACAAAAAATATAGAATAAACAGACATTAAAAAGAAGACAGTACGTTCACACTTCATTTTTTATGTTCATTGTGTTAGGTTTAGGCGCACACAGCAACTTGCGAACTAACATTTGCTCGAATGAATGAAAAAGAACTTTTACGTGGATAAATCTGACATCTATTCACAATATTCTGTTGTTAGGAAATAATGAGATTTAAATGAAAATAAGAAGGGTCAAACTAAGTAGTGAAAGATGTTCTTTAATTGCATTATACAAGCAGCTTGACCTCATTTTTAGTAAGAATTGCTACACTCCGTATTAATTTCACTCACCTTTTATCCAAGAGACAGATAACCATCAAGACGCATGTTATTCTGAGGACCGAGTGCTCCATTTTTGTGTCTTGCAATAAAAAAAAATCAGAAAAGTTGTAAAAATTAAGAGTTCGACTCAACCAAATTCCAATGTGCCGCCACAAAGTTTTTAAAAAAGGAGAAAAAACACAAGAGAGGTGAGTCCGGTTGAAAAATCTTGCGCTGGACTTGACAGCTCCGACTTCCCTGAATCCAGATGCGCCAGCCAGCGGCGGTATACTCATTCAAAAAAAGTTTCATCAACCTCCCAACTTAATGAATGACGGGGGTTGCTACAAGTCTGAGGAAAAAGTCAGCGTTTAGCCTCTCAAACACAAGCGTTCTCATGCCGGTATCTCCGCCAACAAGGTCTTTGCTTTGGTATAACATCCGAGAGAGACGGCTGAACCTATATAGGCGCTCTAAATGAAGTCTGCTAGAGTAGTGATGTTTCGGTGCGCACAGATAGTCCTCTAAACTACTGCACTTAGCGCTTCGCCAGCCCACTTTTTTTTGCGTCACTCGGGGAGTAGGAGAGCGCCGAGGGAGGTCAAGTGCCTCGTTAAAACAGGATAGAGATCCTTCTAGATAAAAAAGAAACCCCGAAACACTTAGCCTGCGCCCTCTGAGGAGAGGTACGGAGGATGAGGATGGGGGATGAAGATGAAATGCAGCGCAAAACCAAAACTTTCTTTTGCGTTTTATTTTGGGGGATTGCCTATTTGGTGACGCATGTGATTATGAAGTGGAAAAGGAAACAAGAGAATAGGAAAGGTGATGATTTTTGTGTGCACTAAGAGGATACACAGACTAGATAAGCGGAAGAAAATGGATGGATGGACCCTTTATTTCAAACTTTCAGATATATTAATTAGCTATACCTTCTATACTTGAACTTACTGTTTTTGCTTTGTTAGGCAGACTTAATAACAAAACAGTCAAATTTAAAGTGATAGTTGGTGAGATATCTTTCCATGTATAACCCCTGTGGGTAAAACTCCAGAATGCCTGATATCAACCTGCATTTTTCCGATGACCAACAGGGGCACCTCTTTTAGTTGCACAAAGTAATCAGATTTCATAGAGGCCTATGGGAAAACCGCCCAACTGCTCACTTGAGCTGCGACCTCAGTAAACAGTTTCTTTATGGTCTAGTTAGTAATAGTGAGAGTCGGTATCACTGATTTCCTGGTCAGATTCACCTGGTATCAAAAAACAAGATGGAAACAGCCAGAATGTTCGGATCAAGGCTTCAAAACGTGAGTCTACAAACTCCACGTAATAACTACCCCTGTTTCTACTCTGTGCATTAAGCTAGAAACAAAGCACTTTTTTTTTCAGAGAGCATCCATCTGAAAACAGTACAAAATATAAGCTGGAGTGGGTTTGCAAAGTTTAAATTTGGTAAATCTGAGCGTCTCTGTGCACTGTAAAACCATGAAGAACTGAGGCGTTGTTAAAATTGCTGGTTCCCATTGCCGTCCAACCTTGCCTGTGTGTCATGGACTTTAATCGTTCTATTTAAATGACTATAAAGTATAACAAAAAAGCTCCCTGGTTGATGAACACCACATGATATCACTCATCTCAGTACTTTATGAGTAGGCTAGAGTAAAGAATTAGAAACCACAAATAAAAAGGTTTTCCCCCCACCAGTGCAGCGAAGCAAGCATTCTGCCAGCATGGAGTAACCAAAGTAGTAAAACACTACACAAGTTTAGCGTTCAGACGCAATTAAGTTGCCATACACAAATTTAGAAGATCAGGGAAACAATCCCACATCAAGTTTTCTTCCAGTGGGATTTATCACAGCACCGTGATCTGCACGATTTGGCGGGGATGGCAACTTTGTGACTAATTATTTCAAGGCATGTAAGGAAAGCTGGATTGCTAATAGACTTGGTGGTTTGGGATCTTTGACTGCAGTTCTACAGCAAGATGTGTTGCATGCTGTCATCTGGATCTCTCTGTGTCTCTCATCATGACTGATAATAAAATTACTTTCTGAATCACAGTTCTTTATAAACATGACTGATACTTTATCCCCTATTTCCACTTGGAGACTCAAAAACAGCAGCAGAGGGGACCTCTTTTGTAACACAGCAGTGAGGCAGTCCTATGGTGAAAGGTGTTAGAGGGCTTTTTCTGTACTGTAAGACAGGCTAGACTGCATTGAAAGAGAAAAAGAAACAAGGAAGTTAATATAATGGAAAATGTGGTCCCGTTTTCCTCTATCTCATGGCAAGTCAAAATTTCCCATCAAAACTTACAAGAGAAAAAGTCAAAATTTCACTTGAGAAAGTAAAGAGTTGGCTTGCGAGGCTTTTTAATTTTTTTTTTATTATTATTTTTAGATGACTTTATTGACTTAATGCTAGAAATTTAAGCTTAATGTCAGGTTCATGTTCAGATTGAATCTCATTAAACTGATCATTGACCTGCTATTGACGAATTATTGTAAACAACTATACCGAGGAACTACACAGTAAATCTCATCTCATCTCTTTTTTTTTTTTTTTTTTACAGTGTGGAACAGTGCCCATTACTTTCTAGCCTTTGCCAAACAACCTCACATAGCACTGGGTAAATCTGTCTGGTTTTGCAGTTTACCAAAGTTTTAAATCTTTTATCTGTGGTGACATTCCTTCGCAATAGTAATGGTTTCCCTGAGCTGGGAAGAAGAGTAACCCCATGGAGACAGAGTAAGTCACAGCTATAGGAGTATGAGAGAGTCTATGGTATAAAAACCAAGGAAACATTTTTGATGCTCCCGCTACAGTACTTGGAATTCATGCCGTCTTTAGTGGGGCAGACGAACACCATTCATGCTATTTTTCCTTGTTGGAAAGCAATAACGAAAGAGCAGAGACTAAGAGCAGACATATATGATGATTGCTGCTCGTGGACTGGCTGATAATTCTTTAAATATTTTTGATCGGTTATTTAGCTATTACATTTACTCTACATTAGTGTTGGACAAATGGAACTGTTTTTGTAACTCCACAAAAAGCACAGTGATTATGTAATTATTCTCACTGTCAAAAGGCAGAGACAAAAAAAAAGTCCTTCCTTCACTAAATTTAAGCATTAGTGTTTGTAAAATATGTCAGGGATAATGACTTTGAGGCCTGTTTTTTCAAAAATGTGAACATAGGTCCCAGCAGGAAACAACACTTTGGACACATGCATTGCATATTCATTTTGAAAAGGAGTCACACATATGTCGAAACATAATTCAGACAACTTCCACATGCGGATTGGGACTGTAACTAACACACACACACGCACGCAGGAACATATACACACACACACCTCTGTTTCCCATTCTTCACTAGTAGGTGTGTTCCTGGTTAGTTACATTTATTAAAAATGATGTGGGAAACATTACAGAGCTATTCTCAGTTTCTCGGACTCTTGTGTCTGGAGACCTAAAGACTTTATTTTTGTCAAGCCACATGCCAGCTTCATTTCATAGCTCCTAATTTTGTTCCTGAAGGCTTTTGTTTTAACATGATTGTCCTGTTACCCCTATTATTTTTATCTTGCACTGTTCACCCTAACTTGCTTGGCTACATGAAATACAAAACCACTGAACATTTAATTCAATAATAAACTAAAACACTGAGTTTTCCCACTAGCGCCCGTCTTTGCTGTTGCTGTTGAATCTTTATTGTCCTGCAGGGAGAGACACGACTGAGCTACGTTTTCACAGACTAGTGGTGAGTGCCATGTAAACACATTATGTCAGATAGCATGCACGAATATGTAGTTTATAGTATTGTGTAATCAAATTGTTAACTTTTATTAATGTGGAAAAGCAGTCATTTAGCACTATATTGAACTATATGGAAATAAAAGATTTCAATTTCCCAGCTAAAACAGAGATCAGGTCATTTCCAGTGATTTTTTTTCTGTCTGTAACAAATAAGAAATGTTTTTCCATGCAACTTTTACCGTCAGAATTTACACTATTTCCAAAGTAAAGCATAACAAACGACCACACCTTTCTCCATATTATAACAAATGTGTCATAGACCAAAAGATTTAGGTAGTAGATTTATATTTAAAATGATGACTGTGAGATCAACTGATGATTTTTCTTTTCACAGCTTGTTGTTGTTGTATAAACAAACTTACAAGATTACATAACAATAATTAACCTTCCCTACACATTTATATGGCAACAATATCAATCATCACAACAGAACTGACTATCAAAGTGTGGAAGTGTAATGTAAATATAGTTAACAGGAAGCAAATGATCAGTGCTGTTTATGCATTTAAGTAATGAAAACAGCTGAAAAACTTTTCTTATCATATTAACAGAAATATTGTGTATTATTTAACCCAAACTTACATGAGAACAAACTACTTATCTACACATCTAACGAGTTAATTGATGAGCTCTAGTGGTGCTGGTGAGAGGGTTTTTTTTTTTTATAGATAAAGGCAGGTGTGCTAAGCTAAAAAAAAAAAGAAAAGAAGAAGCTAGGTCTGGGTTCAAATCTCCCATGTCCCGGGCCGGAGTTTGCATGTTCTCCCTGTGTTTGCGTGGGTTTTCTCCAGATTCTCCAGTTTCCTCCCACAGTCCAAAGACATGCAGTTAGTGGGGTTAGGTTAATTGATGATGTTAAACTGCCATAAGTGGATGGATGGATGGATGTATCAGGTGAGAGCAGCATCAATATTCTGATGTAACTCTCAGCAAGTTAAGCCATTGTTTTAAATTGCATCAGAGTTGTTGTTTTTATTTGCATTATAATGAGCCAGATGATTTATTTCCTGTTAACTGCAAAGTTCAGCTGCATTGCTGCCTTCATGCTTGGTTGAAACCCATGGCAACTTTGGTCTGATTATCTCTTTTGTACTTGTAAAGTCAAAGGTTGAATGGACATGTAGCATACTGCTGCCTGTTACAGTGTGAGGGCCCCCCCTGTAATGGACTTCTCTTACTTTGAGGTCCCCTGGCATTTTTTTTACTGCAGTGAACTTTTTCAGATTAACTTCATTGTTGGAAGCATTGCAGAGTGGATGCCCTGGTTACCTTCACTACTTAAAAGATGCACAGAAAACATCCAACACATTAAATAAAAGGTAGTTTACTCTGATAGGATTTATGATAGAAGGTCACGTATAATTACAGCATTCAGTAATTTAAAGATAGCTTGTGGCCATTTTGCAGAATCCCTCATCATCTCTCTCGCTCTCCCCGTCTCTGCAGCTTGGCTTTTCTTTACCTCACTCTTTACCTCAGCACATGGGATACGAACACTGACAGTACACTGTGCATGTGCAGTTTATTAACTTACATAAGTTATGTTTGTCACACCCTCACTCTCAGTGTCTCTCTGAGAAGGGAGTTCAAGCAAAGTTCACATTTCTTTGAGAGTTTTGGACTGAACTGACGAAAATGAGCAAAGCAGAGGAGAGCGGCAGAGCAGAGGTTAGTCAATTACAAGGCTCAACTCTAGTAACAAACTTCTAACAAGCAAATTCTTGGCTCTGCGCACATGTGTGTGTTTTTGGTTTTTTGTGAATTTAAAGACGTGCAGGGGACAGAAGGAGAGGAGAAAAATAGCGTGGGTACTTGAGGCTATCAATAACCAGCAGTGTTTGTTTGTTTTTGCGTGCAGACAGGATCCAACAAATGCTGCAAAAGAAGAAGCGACTGCGCCGTTGTATCAAGCTAGGACAAATGACAGGGCTCCCAATTAAACCATCTGCATTTGAGATCGATAGCACATGATGCGAGCGTTGTTTTGAAAAACAGAAAGTTCAAAATAAAAAGAGGGGTTAAAAAGCACTCATGTGCATTACTGTTCATTTCCCACACACTTTTCATCACGTTCTTCTGATTCCTTTCCCCCAAACACTCTGCGTCATGCAGTAGCAATCACTGTATGACTATCCTACACAACAAAAAGAAAGACAGAAATCAGTAGTCATCTGACTGTCGTTTAATATTATCTTATGGTCTCTGCACCTAAAGCCAGCTTGGGCAGTGGGGATTGGGCCACGCCTGTGGTGGGCCACAGGTGGATGGACCCATGTTGCTTATTCGAACTGAGCCTGACCAGGTGCCATGGGCTTAAGGCTCTACCATCACTTGCTCTTCCAGGCCCAGTTCCAGGGTAGTGCCCTGTTATGCCTGCATCTGGCAAGGTTGCCGGCGCCTAGATTTTTTTCTTCATGAGGGACATTAGAATTGAACTTGGTTTAGCCCCTTAATGTGGGACCACTCCCGTGCTACTCCCCTGATAAGTGGTAGAAAATAGATGTATTGATGGCTGTATTATGTTCTCTGTACAAAACATACATATGTTATCAGAACAGAAACAAAAGTGTTTTTATTACTGTAAGATAATGTAGCTGTGTTGCAATCCCACGCTGAGACCACAGTGTGATTCTAATCAATAAATCCTTCTTTTTGGAGAACAAAAATATCCTCAGGTAGTGAAAACTGCCATTATTGTTGGATGACCCTAACAATTCACAGAATGTACAGAGAACACATGCTGGGGAGGAGATAAATCTTCACTTAGGATCCTTTAACAAAACAGGCACCAAAGTGAGATGTCAAACTTGACTTTTTTACCCTGCTGAATGAAAAAGATAATATTTTTGGGGTGTATTTTTTTGGGAAAGGGAGGACGTGAAAGAGTCGTGTTTAAGAAGTCCAAAGGTACGGCAGTAATGTTTTCCTTAACCCTTAACGCACACTTTCCCCCTTTTGTTTCCACTTCAGCAGCTTTGAGGTTGCTGAAGTATTCATCTCTGCTTGACAACAAATTTAATGAAGAAATTTGCAAATCCTTAATAAATCTGCATCTGCAAGGTTTTACTGAGTTCCATCTTTCCATCCTTTGATATTTATGTGGTATTGCTGCACTTTATCACACCCTTCCTCCTGCCAGAATGCAAACAATGTCTTTTATATCGTCAATCTTCAGCAGAAAAATCATGTCAGCATTAAAAGACGTACACTTTTCAATTTTTCTTTTTCTTTTTTGAATCTTTTCTTTTGTCCTGCGAACCAGGATCCAGCATCCTGTTCAAAATCATATTTAAGTTCTCCAAGCTGCACAAAAATGGTCACGGTGTCATGAGTTTGATAGCAGTCAAAGCTTTATAGAACCTTTTTAGAACCTCATTCCTCTCTAACTTTCTATTTCTTCATTGCAAGCAAAACAATGACGTTCAGAAAGGATGCTTTCATGGGATTTTAACAACCATCTCAAGTGCAGAAGACCCGACAAGAATACGCCACAGAATAAAATCTGCTTCAACCAGTGGAAAAAAAGTTTTGTTTCTTAATCTGCAACTAAGAAGCTGTACGGTCTTTACTTTACAATATAAAGAACCTTGAGGTGGCTGTTTGTTGTGATTTGGCGCTATATAAATAAAATTGAATTGTCTCAGTAAGAGTTTTGGAAAAGACTGAGAATGGATAGCCGAGGCAAAGAACGCATATCTACAAATGTCAGGGTTTTTTTTTTTTTTTTTTGCACGTACACACAAACACACACACATTGACTCACCAAAACCCTTTTGTTCAAAGAAATGAGATGTGCTTGTTTTCCTTACTGCCTCACTTACCCTTGGGTATCCCTAATTTGGGATGATTACAACACGTTTGCATGCCATTGTTGCCTCAAAATGTGTGTGTGTGTGTGTGTGTCCCCGCGCGCGTTCATGTTCAATATGTGTTTTCGTGTGAGTGTATTTTAGTTGTGGAGGTACACAAGGTGGCAGCTGCAGCAGATCCAGGAATGTGTTTACAAAGTTATAGCTTCAGAGCAAAAGTATAGCGTAACAGTTGGAAGGTGGATAATTACATGGGTTAAAAGCTAAAAGCATCAATAAGAGTATCCCTTTCTTTTCTCTTTCTGACACATAATCCAAAGCGACAATCTTACAACCACTACAGACGGTCACAGTGGATGAAATGAGCTGACTGAAGGAACCAAATGTAGGACGGATCCATGTGCAAGTTTTAAACCTTCACTTTAATTTTTCATAGTCTGTGCCGTACCTGATTATAGTTTTATTTTATTTTATCAACTACATATGTTTTGATCAGTATTGATTATTATCATCATCATTGCCATCAGTCCGCTCAGTGAAGTCTGTCAAGCCAGATAAGATGGAGCGAGAAAGAGGAACAGCGTTCCACTACATCAACTTTCTGCTCCAAGTGCGCCATCTTGTGTTCAAACACCAAACTGATTAAATGCGTCTCGCGTGTGCACTGTTTAGTTTTCTGCAAAACAAACATAACCGATTGAATTTTATATACACTGGTTACTCCTGTTATACTGCATTATAGGTATACTGTACCTTATTAGAGCTGCATTTTTCTGCAGTGATTGTCGCCCTACTACACAAAACACTGCAGCAACTCCACTAATCTGAAGATGAGGATTGTCTTGGGACATTATTGCACATTTATCTACCTCATTAGAGAAACATGCAAATGGAAACAATTCTGTGTATATTGATGCCAATATACATGTTTGAGCACTTTGGTAACCTGCTTCCCATCAAGTCATTTCATGACTTTTTTTTTTTTTTTTTTTTTGTACAAACAACAATGTTTATTATCTCTGTCCTAGGAGAAAGAGTCCTGCCTAGTCTTCACACAGGAACAGACTCAGAGCCAAAGCACTCAGAACAGACATCAGGCCCCTTCTGTCTCCCACCAACTTCTGGCAGCCATGTTTTCACAACCCAAGATAACAGAGAAGAAGGAGAAGACGTGGGGCAGAGAGACGGTAACGGAGTTTGATAAATGACACAAATGCAAGCAAGAGCGTGTGTGAGACGAAGAGCGAAAAAGACAGAGAAAGGAAGTAACAGAGGGCGAACAGAGATGCGGGACAGATGTAGGGAGATTTAGGGGAGTGGGTGGTGAAGGAGAGAGATGAGTAAAGGATACATTGCGAGGTCATCTTAATGTTTATCCACCCACTACAATGATGTGGGTCAATGAGTGTTTCTCAAGAAAGAAATTGTTGTTTTAGGATGTTGCAATGATAACAGGTTCCTTGAGAAAAGCACACATAATTTCTCATATAGTATATTTTTCGAGGAGTATGGGGTCACTTTGCCAAAAACACTTAAGAGAGAAAGAGACCACTCTAGCAGGGGGTTTTATCTGCAAAGCAATTTATTTAACATAACACTTCAGACACTTCATGTTCAGGAACGATCCCGAGCAAGATTAGTCAAGTCACACACTTCTGATGTGTTTTGCTGTACAGTAAATGTCATTTAAGAGTCCCCAGGCAAGCCTTGCCTAAAAGGTGATTAAGTGATGTGCGCAAAATGGACTATTAAATCTCTTAGCATTGGCAGCCTAGTTGGGTGGGCTGTGGAACTTCGGCGGCAGCTGAGCCATCACCTCCAGGGCCTGCATTAACTCATAAAGATCACTGTCTCTCCCAAACACTCAGAGACTGTTTGCGTGCAAATCTGAGAATGTGCATGTCTGTATTTTGAAAGCATGATGAATACTATGCATATATGTTTAGTGCATATTTCACCTGTAAAAGAAGCACGATTGCTTCATCTCACAGGCTGCTTTAAATATATTTCTCTGTGTGTGTCTGTTTCTCCCACTCCTATAATTACAGTCAGATGAAACCCCACACAGAGTTGATCTCTAGATGTGTCCTTTGTGTAAGCAACATCTCACTGCTAGATTGATAGAGGACTGGAGGAGAGTTCACACAAATGGAGGAGAATTATAGTGTCACGTTACCTCTAAGTTCTTTTTCTATGTCGCTTTCTTACTTTTGTTATCTTCTTCCTGTCTCTCCTTTCTCTTCTTTTTTTTCCTCAGTTCATTAATTTTCGCTCCCTCATCACTCATTTCCCTACAGTGGTCCCTTCATTTTTCACTATTGTATAATCTCATGTCTCCAAATATGTTTTAGCCCTATCCTTGTTTTACTGTAAGTAAACACTCATTTTGTATGGTAAATGTATGGCAAATAAAAGCAGCAGACCACCAAGACTCCGCTGTAGCAGATAAGCAATGACAGGACACTATTCGTCTGAGTGATCTACTGTCTGCAGAGTAACACAGTCAGTCTATTAACAGTGGCAACCCTTCATTAATGCTTTGTATGCGTCTGTTTATTTATGTGTGTGAGCACTTAACGTCAACAAAAACTTATTCCTGTGAGGGATGACGTTGCAACCTGAAGGCACTGTTTCATTCAAAGGGTCCCATGGGAAAATACATCCATTCTTAACTGGCCACACACTCGTACAGATGCGCACATACACACACACACACTGACGAAGACAGACACATGCAGCCACATGCACACAGATGTCGACAGGCAACTGTATTTATACCAATGCTCCAATAAATCTATCTGCTCATTTGTGTATTTTCCCTGGCTTTGCCCGTGCCGCGCCGAATGCCTGTACAGGTTAAATACAGGAGGAGGAGAGGACAGGAGAGAAGAGGGCAAAGGAGTTTGAGGGGGACAGAAGGAGGCGAGTGCCCCATGGCATTTTCTTCTTCTTGGCTTACCTTTCCATTTCTTAAACACAACTTCTGGCCCGAGTGTTTTGCACCACCAAGAAGTTCCTGGAAAATACGAACTTGTGTCAACTTGTACAGCTCAAACTAATACAGGCCCACTTTTTTTTTTTTTTTTGCCTTCCTTGTCTTTTCGTTTCTACAGAATAAATACCCCCAAACAATACCTTCTCTTGCTGAGTACCACAGAGAATCTAATTGAGGCAGAGGTGCAGAAAGGATCTAGTTTAGTAAATAGCATCACTGATGTCAAAACCTAACTTAACCTCATACTTGTGTAAAAATAGAGCTTGTAAAACGCAGATAAACAGGGTCAAAAGACTCCCAAAGGTAAGAGTGATATAAAACAATTAAATTAGTGACTATAAATCTCTGGTTTGTGCTGTACTTATTTATGCATGAAAATGCTGATTCTTGGAATGGGTAAACTTTTTTGCTCACTCAAAAAAGTTGATCTATGACAGTTTAAACTATCAACTTATCTAACTGCATTGCAGCATACAAAATAATATAATTATCAGAAGGAATTTCTTAGTAAGTCAGAGAGAATATATCTCATTATGAATGGTGTCTTTAATATCAGTCACAAGCCACTGTAATCACTTTAGGCATTTATGTTTAATGAAGTTGCAGTGTAACATCCAAGTATGCAATGATTTCTGCTGAATACAATGATGAAGAGCAGATGGAAATCAAAAGCAATATACGACAAACTGCATTTAAATAAACGACAAATGAGTTATCTTAAGATTTGCTGGTTAAATAATGTAGATTTCACTGAAATGTTTTGAAACTGTCACTACTAATATCTCACCAAAGCTGGATGCAATAGTGTTAAAAAAAGGAAAAAGGAAAAAGGGGAAATTCTCAAGCCAACACCTCTAGTGATAAGATGCAGCCTCTTCGTCAGTGGGTGACTGGTTCATTTATGGATCTTATTGCCTTGCTGTTCAACTGCATGTCCTGAATGCAAAAAAATTTAACTTTGGCTCTGTTCAAATATATCAATGGGGAATGTCAGCACAACATGCAGTTATCATGACTTTAAGTGGTTAACATAAACTACAAAATGGACTTACAGAATAATCAACAGTTAAGTTATAAAGCGAGTCAATTGATTTTGGCCCTGCACAGTGCTGTCATACAACAGATAATAAAAGTGACATGGAAACAGCCCGATCTGAAGCGTGATAACCACTAACTGGAAGATCAAAACCAGCTGACTCTAAATTATTATTGGCGAGATAAGATCCTACATATCCCACATGAACCCTCATTCAAATGCAAAAACCTTAACAGAAAAAAAAAAACTGAAGTCTTATAGTTCAGTATACTTACTGTGCATTGTCAGATTACTAAAAAGTGTAAATGAGATGACATGATACGTTTATGGGAAACATACTTCTGCTGAAAAGGAACAACTACAAAAAAAAGACCTTGTCTGTCACAGTCAGGGACAGAAAGTCCAAGAGTGGTGTGCTTTCAATAACCAGCATAATGCAGTTTAACATCAGGCAGCAACTTATAGATATATACACTGAAGGATATGGTGATAACTGGCCAAACTGCACAAACACAATAATGCACACTTCTCTCCCTCTCTCTCTCACTCTCTCCCTTACACTCTCACACACACACACACACACACACACACACACACACACACACACACACACACACACACACACACACACACA
>JAVDPK010001750.1:658444-668847 GCA_034780415.1 Cichlasoma orientale | reverse complement strand
TTTCTTTCTCTCTCAAGGATACTAACAAGACCAGTGTCACAAATTCAGACAAGATTTTTTAAAAAGCCGCATTTAGACCTATTGTGAGGTCCACCTTCATTACTTGCTACATAGCTTATCAGATGTCACAGTATTATTGAGTTGTTGTTTAGGCTTTTGGGATGTGCCTCCATAGTGTAGTGGTTAACACACTCCCTTGGCAAGCAAAAAGTTGCTGGCTGAATTCCAGCCGGAGACACAAATTGCCTTTGGGGTTGCGTCAGGAAGAGCAGCTGGTGTAAAACTCTTGGAGCTACCTGCTGTGGTGGCCCCTTGTGACAAGGGAGCAGTTGAAAGTAGTTCCAGTTTTGGATATTGACAGAAAGCCTTCAGAGCATTATTGTACTAAGACAGTCTGCTGTGATCTTGTGTCCTTATCTTACTACATTATTGAAAAAATATATAGTTATCAAATTTTAAAAAATTACAGACTTCTCCTAAAGTGCACACTGAAGACCAAACTTCAGTTTCACAGGTCTGAGAGGGGAGTCAACACATTTGACAGATCTAATGGCTATTTTAAATCTCTCAGCCATGTAAAGTGTCAGTCATAGTTAGTCATACAATTATAGTATGCTGCTAGCTATTATAAAATTATAATGAATGAAAAGTTATGTCCATTTCTGGTGACCTTGATGACAGATCAGAGCCAAACTTCATCATGCACATCTTTTCCCATTGAGACAAAAAATGGGTTTAATAACATGTTTGGCACATTTTTTTTTTCTTGCTGTAAATTAATAATAAATGTGCCTTGTTTGTTAACTAAACATAAAGATAAAGGTCCTCTGTAACGCAAGTCAAAAAAAGAGACAAGCCCCGCTCTATGAATCTAATCACACGAGAGAAAAACCAACACAGTAATTGCAGAAGACCCAGCGGTGACCCTGCATCAGTTATATTACAGACTTCAAAGAGCTGGAGGAAGATGTTAAGAGATCTTAAGAAAGATGTTAAGAGAAAAGGCATTCTTAGCCGATCATTTCAGGCATGCCCAATCTGATGAAGAGGAGAGTCAGTCAAGTGTGAATACGTCTCCTCAGAAATACAACAGCTGCCCTTGTCTGCTGGAGTGCCATCAGACAGGGATCTGACCTCGAGTTGATGTAAGGACACCGGCTGCAATCCCAAGGCACTCACAGCTGAAGAGTGGGACACGACAACTTAAAAATCTTTGATGCTAAAGATTTTGAACAGACTGATAACGGATAATGTGCAAAAATGATTCCATCAGCTACATATACTCAATTCAAGGGTTCAACCACTTAGCACATGTTAAGTATTGACCTTTAAAGGTGCTTGTCAATTTTCTCACTGTAGCTTCATATTTAACAGACATGAGAAAGGCATTAATCTTCTTATCTAACTCACAGAGTCATACTTCCCAACTATCCCTTTAAGAGGGCACACATTTCCCTAAACAAGACGAGTAAAAGCCAGGGGAATAAAGAAGCACACAAAGTTTGCTAAGAGTCTTCACTCACCTTGTTGAAGTATTTTCCCAAAGTATTTGTGGTGGCTGGTGCAGTTCCACCTGCGGTACCTGAACTGGTACTGGCACTCCCTGACGCCCAGCCTGGCTCCTTTAGCCACCTCGTTGATGATCTCTGGCTGAGTCTGGCACAGCTCAGCCTGCTTCCCCACCAGACGCTTTGCCTTCCTGCAAATGCTGTTGGGGTCCATGACCAGTGGACTGCCTACTGCCCTATTTAAACAATGTTAGAGAAGAAGAAGAACAATTTCTAAGCAGCATGACAACAATAGAGCGTTCACATGGCTTGTTTTGTCACTCAGTAAACTATGCAGCTGCAATCATCAGTAGCCGCAAGCCAATTATTTGGCTCCAAAGTCTGCCAGTTCTACCCACCACATCTCAGCCATGCGACAATGTGCTTCTTGAATATGCATGTGGGAGACAGCAGCATAGTTTCCCAGAGGAATCCTAATTCTGATGTCAGATTGGCAACTTCACATTTCGTTATTGGACTGTACTCGGAAGAACTGTGTGGTCCTTAAAAAGTTGGAAGCCACATCGTTGGATGGCTCTGTGCAGAAAGGCCATTTACAGTTCAGTTTGATGCTGCTTAAGTTGATTTTGGTAAACCAGAAGGCAGACTTTCTAGATTTCCTGATTATGCAGCTCCTCTGTAGATTTTACAGAAGTTAAGAGCTTTGCCGCTTAAACCACACACATCCCTCAAATCAGCCCTCCTTCAAGGAATCTGTGCATATTATATTACAGAAAAGAAGAACAAAAATGTTTAAATGTGTGGGAAAATAAATCAAGCTTGCTTCGTGTAGTTTAAATATTTAAAACATTAAACTATATATACATATTTCTCGCATTTGATGAAGACAACTGTGATCTTCCTGAACAGCTTTGACAGATTAGTGTATATAATACAGATAAATAGTTTATTCTAGCTCTTAATGGGAAAAGGGGAATTGGCTCTGCCACTTAGAATCACTGCCAGCATTTGCGGACACTTCAGTGGCATTACAGGAAAGTGGCTTTCTGAGATGACTTTATTTCCACTCTTTTCCTTTCCTTACCTTCGCTATAGCGTACCACTAGTTTAGCATATGGAGAACACCTATGCTCATGCCCTTCCTTTCATTTACTCAATCTCCCTCCTGTCTCTCTTCTTCATGCTTTTTGTCCTTGAATCTCAGCAGATGTGATTCATAAGTTGAGGTTTAACAATAAAATAGGGAGGGGAAGCGAAAGCGAGGACAGGGAAAAGGCCAGCTCATAGTTTTCATTCAGCCCCGTGCCTGTTAATAGCACCTCCTGATATCATTCATCTGCCTTGAGAGTTTGTTTTAAGAAGAGGCGCAAACACGCTTGCCAATTTTCTCCCCTGGCGGTCTGATACGCAGGACACACACATGCTTCTACAGTCATTCCTGCACAGTTTGTATGTTTTTGAAAACACATCTATTTTTAGATTGACATAACAGTTCATAGGGGAGGCTAACATTTAGGCAGATGATAGAATTAAAAATGCCTTTCATAGGAAACCAAAAGCCTTGGCAAAATGACCAAATACGGTACCACCAGGACTTCATGACTTTGCAATAGCAGAAGTACCTAATCCCATGTAATCATCCATTATATTTAATGTGCAATGTGAAAAAGCTGAATATCATATTATATTTTGAAAACGAACTGGCATATATCAATACATGCGCACACTGTCTACACACATCCACACATAATTGTGGGACACCCACTATTCCATTCCTTCTGTGATTACTTATGATTTGTGTGTGTGTTGACAACACTGCTATGGAAACAATGGAGTATTTACATTACAGGTGTTCTGTGTAAACTGTGTAGCTGTGAGGCTACAATGTGTGTTTATGTGCGGTGATCCCACCGATAATTGAAATATACAGACAGCGTGTAGGTGTTAATTAGCGGGTACAGGTAAAATACTTAGCAACATACACTCCCTCTCAAAAACCACTTATTATCTACCCACTGCCACCAGGAAGCATTTGTGAGAGAGTGAGGAAGAGATTAATGTAAAATTAATGTCTGTGCATGCAGGTGTATATCTTTGCAGTCTGTCTGGGCTTATATAGCTGTGAGAAAGACAATTGGCTCGTTTGTGCTTATGTCTGTGAGACGGCTCATTGCGTGTGTGTGTGTGTGTGTGTGTGTGAGTGTGTGTACATGTTGCGTGTTGAACTGGGAAGCCAGCTCTGTCAGCAGCTCACAAAAGCCAGGGTGTTTTTTTATAATGGGAGGTGTAGACCCGTAAAACTAGTGAATGTACTAGAGGGAGTTTCATTCTGAGTCCTGTGTCCCTGACAGAGGCAATTACAGTGCTCATAAGCAAAACATCATATATATATATAGCGAGAGAGAGAGAAAGAGAGAGAGAGAGAGAGAGAGAGAGAGAGAGAGAGAGAGCACACTGCAAAGTGTGCAAAGTAAAGAATAAAGAAACATTGTATCTAGTATTAAAGAAAAACTTTGGCAAGAGGATCAGATGTCCACTATTGCTTACTACTGATGAGTCATTTGGCTTTACCTGACTCTCTATACACTGCATGATCACACCCTAAAAAATGTGGTGCTGGCCATCTTTGTAAAATGCATTTAGTTTTCTGTTATTTCCTTGTGTCTCTGTCTAAAAGGATGCAGTACAGGGTTTTCCCCTATACTTCACCTTCTGTCATGCATTAAAAGTTGTGTGATCGGAGCTGATGACGAATTCATCTGGAACTTGCCAAAGCGTTTGCTTTCTGTTTGGTAAATCTTATCGTGTGACACAGTGTGACTTTTGCAATACTTTATCTGCGTAAGCAACATCTTGCCTTTTTTCTCTGTTCGTGGAACTGCTCGACCATAGCATATTCCCATGCTGCAATCTGCAATCCGTACTTTTATAAATATGAGTCAAAGGCTCAGGCTTTTGACTAGTAAATGCTCGGTTTGTGAGTTTCTTCTGCTCTTGCATCTGTCAAAGACATATACTGTAATCTCTATGAGAAATTTCACCATCTCAGGCAAACGGCTCTGGCTGTGAGCGAAGAAGCACCATCCACCTGCTGCTCTAACCTTCTGTTTGCAAGGTGTAGCCAATCAGAAGAAATTTGGCTTTGAGAGTTTGAGGCTGGCCTTAAAAGGGAGATACACAGCTTTCTGTTGACAGTGAATGAATGAAGTGGCTGCAGAAAAGCCCAGTGTGGGATAAATGCAGATTATTTTGATGAACTTTGCAAAGCTACTCCAAGAAAGAAAGGGAGCTGTATAAGAGCATTAAAGTTCCCCTTTAAGGTTGTATCATACAACATAGTTCCTTCTTCAGCTGCATAACAATTGTTATGGTATACCTTACTACAATTATAATAATTAACTAGCTAGAGACGAGCAGAAACAAGCAACAATACGGCTGAAATATAGTGTAATTACACAGCTAACCTTTATTTAACTCAAGAGGGTTTTGCAAGTTTTAACAATTAGGAGCGATATCAACATAACTGAGTACTTCAAAGCAACATGCAACGTGCAACTCTTTGACAAAGTAGGAAGAAATCATCCCTTAACTTTGGCTGCAGACTGTTTGGGTAATGTGTGTTCGACAGACTTAGAAGTTTAGAAAAAGGGCATGAGGTGAGTGGGAATGCTGGAAGTGGGGTGAACTCAGGTGGAAAAGCACATTGCTGCAGATATACCCAAAAATGGGGTGCATTAATTGGATAATGGGATCAACGTGCTGTAAGTGCCCAGCATTCTTGCCCTTGTTTGGAGACCGAAACATTATAGTGCGCATCCCTGTGAGGAAGGGTAGACTATGGGAACACTTCACTGTAGACTCCAAACAGGGCGTATTTCAGGTGCAAAGAAAAGTAAGAAAATAAAGATGTGTTTAAAAAAATGTAGGTAATGTTTCAAAAATAGCTTTGGAAAAGTGAAAATGATCCGCGCAGGTGCATTTATTACAGCGCAGACATGCACACAGATAAAAGCTCCCATACACTTGCAAGAAGGAACTTCAAAGGGAAGCAAGTAATCAGATCCTCTCCATGCAAAGTGCCACTGTTCTTCAGTCAGTCATTTATGATACAGCTCATGGAGCGATAACTCAGTGCAAAACACCAAGAGGGAAGTTCAGTCATTGATGGTATCAGGAGCTTTGAGGAAACACTGTCTCGCATGAACAGTTCTTCTTGAAGATAAAGACCCAATCACAGGCAGAGGAACATAGCAGTCAGAGATTAAACAAAGCTGAGAATCACAAGTACTCAAATCAAAGGCACTGATAGGAAGACTATCACTGCTATGACAAATATTCAGCTAGTCCAATCAAGAACTAAACTTTTGCAGTTTGTCTGCATTTTTTTTGCAAGGGGTCATGCCTGATTCATTCTTTGCACTATTTAATAATAATTTAAAAAAAAAAAAGGGTTTCAGACATGATAAAGGGTCTTGGATTAACAGTTTTTCACAAAGAAGACACTTATAATGAAGACATTTGAAATCAAAATCTTATTTAGTGTGTTCTGGTCCCAGAGGTGGGTCATAAAATGATTATCGGTGCTCATAGAGACCTCATATTTCATTAATGATCTTACGCCTCCGTAGATATAGAGCTGTACTGTACGGGGCCCTTCTCTTTTTTTCACTCCACCCACGAATGAGTGAATTTCATCCCTGCTTAATCCCTCAAGTATGCTGGAGATGAATACAGTCACGACAACAGCTAGTCTCAGACGCCAGAGCAAAAGAGACAAAGGGAAAGGGTCAGCAGGAGTGTAAAGATGGAAAAAGATGCTGGGGGTTCATTATTAAATAAAGAGAAAAAAAAAGATGAAAAAGATAGTTCATATGTGATGTAAAGGTGCCAAGTTCAAATCTGCTGCCCCAAACTAAATGTCAAAAGTTTTCACATGTCAATCATTTTCAAACATGATCAGGCTGTTGTTGCTAACATACAGCAATGTTGAAACAATAACATTTGTTTCAGCACTCGTGATGGAAGCAATAGCAATTAAATGTGACCAGCAGGAAACCAGCAACACCACGTTAATGTCACATGAGAAAAACATTATTCTGGTTTAACAACAGTGGCACACCCAATGACACTGTCTACTAACGGATGCAGTTCTGAGTCAAAATATGGATACATTCAGATAACTGCATGAATGAGCTTAAGACTACTCATGGAATACGGAAGGCAGAGCTGATAAAAACTGATATGAAGATTGATCCTTTTTTGAATCTCAGGCAAGTGTAAGTGAGAGGAGAGGCCTGCATCACGCATAGAACTAAGAGTGAATAAAATCAAAATACAGCAACTAAACAGGGGCAAATACGCTGCCACTTTCCTTTTAAGAACGGCAAATACTAACAGCAAACGCCTCTGGTAAGATGTGGGATGTTTATCACTGAAAGTGAAGCAAGTTGTGGTTGCCATAGTGATATCTATCAATAAACTAAGTGACACTATGAGTTTTTTCCATATCATATGAAGAGACGTCAACCATTTGCACTTTCAGGCATTTTTACAGCAAATTCATGTGGCCACCGATGTTTAGTAAATTGTTTTGTGTTGCCACAGACAAGACAGTGTTTCTTCTGGGAAAGAAAACAGTAATTCGCTTGACAACGTTTAAGAGAAACAGCTTGAACGCATAGTTTTAGGAAGGTATTTGATTGAAATACCGGCATGATAAATGGCAGCAGGCCGACTGTCTGTGAAAGCTTTACAGGGGCTGCAAAACAGTCCAAATCAAAACTCCTCTTTCTACTTGACACTTAAATCTGCCCGGCATCAACATATATAACACTGCAGTCTAACATTAACACCAACTTCAAATATTTTTCAGCCAACAAAAAGTATTAGTTGGTATCACTCCTATACATATGGCCCTTGTGTGGCTTTGTGCGCAGTTATCACCTGATTAAATCACTGTAGTTGCACAGATCACATACAGGAATGTTTGCAGATAAAGCAGCTAATTCCGCATTCAGATGTGGATTGTCACTTCCCCGACTGTTACCCAGGAACCTTGGGTCTGTGTCCCATCTTGGACTATTGCTTTTACTCTTTTGTTTTTGAGTTTTCATTTAGATGCTGTTCGGTTGGGCACTAAAAGTGTTTCGCTTGAATTTGTCGGACAACGCTGTCTGCAAAGGTAGCTTATATAGTCTTGGTTAATTTCTGTCCTTGCAGGTGCTGTTTGACCGATTTGAAGCATAATCATGGGAGTGTTGACAAGTGATAGGTTCCATTTAATGAGATGGCAACAGAAATGTTACGCTTACATTATAAGGGAGCTTCATCTTGTTTTTTTAAGGGGTTCCTAACATGCTTCACAAGGACTTAATCATAAATTTGCTTCTCTTCCTAGCATGGATATTTTTGACATTTCTTGGGCAGTCTTTGCCTTCTGCCCTGCAATGTTTCTGACACTATAATATGCTGTTGGCCTGAATGCCTACAAAAATATACGCTCAAAAGTGTGCACAGAGTACACGCACATAAACAATTTGATGTCAGTTCTCTATTGTACATAATGCCAAACCCACATTGCCATTTAATCTTTATCTTAACCCATCTGCCTGGTCCTGATTAGACATCTAGCTTTTCAGACCAGGACTGGAGTAGACACGATAAGATCTGTTACAATGAAACTCTCTAGTGGTGATGATGGCGGTCCTGACTATACATTCCATGCAAGTGTGCATTTGTTTGTGTGCATATGTGCAATAATGTTCCCATAATGTATGACTGAATAAGTGTGTTTATACATTTTGGAGTGCATGCTGGACTGACACGCACACAAATATGCAAAGGACAGCGCTTAAAAACACGTGCACGAATGTGGTGTGTGTGCGCGCACCTGTGGCACGCTCTGTGCAGGCTGTCCGCCAATTCAGGACTGTGACGGACCCACACACAACAAAGTCGGGCCTGCTAAGCACCGCAGTCAAAACTAGTATAAGAGAGCAAAGACATTCCTCACTCCTGTCTGAGTCTCTGAGCTTTGCTCTCTGCTCTCAGGCCAAATGATTAGAGCGCTTTAATCAGCAGAGGCACTGAAAGGACAGCTATCTCCCAACATTTCATCTCACTCACTCTGCGTCTCTCATTGCAGCTCTCTCTTTTCCTTCATCAGCAACCTATCTATATGATAGGCATTTTCCTTCAAAAGACAAGTATGGCAAAAGGCATACAGAGATAGAGGCATTCAAAAGGAGCAGAGACAGAGAAAGAGAGCTGTATGATGGTATGTCCAGCGTCTTTCAACAGAGAGAATCATTGTCCTGGCAGACAGGAGAGCAATCCACAGGTGTGGTTTCACCCTCGTTGCACCACAGTTGGCCACTCTCTGTGCGTGTATTTCTGTGTATGTGCTAGTGTATATATGCCCACTCATTTATGTGTGTGAGTGAGCGCGTAAGCGAGCCAGAGGACGAGTGAGTGAGTGAAAGATGACAACGTATGTCAGTGGGGATAAAAAGGAAGTAGCTGATTTCTTAGTGTTGATTCCCTTAATCCACTATAGCCTTATTGAAAACAAATGGCCCATGGCATGTATATGCTGCCAACTGAATGCTGACATCAACGTTACAGAAATGAAATACAGATTGACAAAGGGGGCAATTTGTGTCAGTTCTCTTTCTCTTGCTGATTTGCGTTCAGACGGGCAGATTTAGCCCCAATAAACGGATGAATTGAAGACAATGAAATATACTGCTGGTCATTGCTTTACTCTCTTTCTTTCCACAGCTGGGTACCAGCAAGGTTCAGCAAAAGATCAGCACTTTTCTGGCTGCCATTCACTTCGCTGGCTAAATAATAAACACTCTGTTTTGTCCCTACACACACACTAAGCCTTAAAAGCACCACTTTCTCTGAAAAGCCAATTCTTGCATTAAAGGCTGAGACAGGAAAACTGTGACGAGGTGGTAAATGAAGATGGCTATGAAGATAGTTTCCTTTCACCTTTAGATCAATTTTGGATCACTTATTTTAGATTTCAATGTTACCAGTCACACAGTATACACATTATTATTATTATTAACATGCATTAATTTTTGAGCTGAAATCAAATTACTGTATAATACAGTAATTATTACAGCCAAAAATGCAAAAGAGAACAAATTATTGTTGGGCTTAATGATGGAGAGCCAGGCTGAACAGAGAGTTCTGACTAACTAAGACATAGCTATCTGTTTTTGTAATAAATGGCTATGACAGACTCTTGCTAGTGATTTAAAAAAAAAAAGCAAAAGCAAACAAAAAAAACAAACAAACAACAACAATAAAAAAAACCAGAAAAAATATGTTTGAGCATTTTTAAGATTGTGGATACACCTTGTAATGCATGCAAAATGCATTTTTTCATTTACCAACCCTAATATTGATACAGTTGTATCAACATCTTGACCAGTAACACTTGAACCCATGCTCTTTTAAGGCTACTATTTGCACTCACTTTCACACCCCGTAACCCAAGCATTCATCCTACTGATCTATCAATATACTGTGTTAACCCTGCATCATAACAGAAACAGAATCTACACAACAGATCAATCCCTTGGACATTCTAGATGCAGTCTGTGGATAGGCAAGAAGAGACTTTTACGTTTTATTAAGAAGTGATAAACCTCTTGTCTACAGTAAGCCACGGAAAAATGGCAAAGTTGAGGAGCTCTATCTACCAGTCATACAAGGACATAAACTTACAGAGCTTCCATGACACTACATCCCACATTGACCTTGACTGGGCTGTGAATGAACAGTGGGAGGATTCAACTGGAAAAAAAAAATCACAAAGCTGCACATTCAAACACTACAAAAGTGTGTGTGTGTGTGTGTGTGTGTGTGTGTGTGTGTGTGTGT
>JAVDPK010001750.1:610238-658344 GCA_034780415.1 Cichlasoma orientale | reverse complement strand
TATGCACATCTGTTAAATACAGAAAATGCCGACTAGAGAAATAATTTTCCCGCATCGCTTTGGCGCCCCCCTTGTGCAGTGCCCCTATGCATTGCATATAGTGCATACCCACTTTTTGCGCCACTGCTTATAACAAGTAAAAAAATAATAATTAAAACAACAGTACCTTATTGACAAACGAAGAAAACGCTTCAATTTACTGCTGCTATTTATTCCATTGGGGTAAAATGAACACAAGCTAACAACATGGACAGAAATGGCTCAACATTGTTAGCCTTGACGTTTCCATAGCAACAAGTAACTGTGCCTCTAGAAGAAGTTACGGCAACCGATAAGGCTCATTTGGAGCCTTTTAGTAGTAGCATTTAGGTAGGTTTATAGCGGGTGAGACTGTATTTACAGTTTTAGAGGCAGATATAGAGCGTCATAGGATCCATTAACTGATGTCACAACCCATGCAGTCACGCTTTAACTACAAGCAAACGTGAAGTGTCCTTTAATTATCGTTTCTTTCAGCTAACTTGAACACACATGAATTCAAGTAAATTTCACAAACTTTATTCACAAGCAAACAAAAACTCTGACTCAACAATAAAAGTATGTATATATTAAATTCTGTAACTGTTAAATCATAATGCAACTTTTTTCTTTCTTTTTTTCTTTTTTTACGAAGTACAAGGGGAATGGGAAATTTGGAAAACAATGCATGTAGATGTTTCATTGTGTCCGTGGCTTTAACCAAATAGAACATGCAGTTTCAAGATGATAAAACAAAGGAGAGCATTCAATATTGTAAAACAAACCACATACTTAAAAAATTACAGTAGCAAAATAGCAGTTTGCTTGTCATGTGTTTATAATGCCCTGAGACTTTAACTGAGTGACTGTGAATCAAAGGCTTTTTCCAGCATATTGTAACAGACCAGGAAGCCTAGATAATAATTACATTGACACTGTTTAATTTCTCTCTCTCTTTGTCTACTAACTTCTATGAAAGTGCTATTATCACCCATTCATACAGTTTAATTGCATGCATATACAACGATAAATGTGTTTATTGCAGGTGGCAGGACAGGGAAGGGGGCTTTAAATCACAAAGATAAATTCTAAAAGTCAGAATTATTTGTTGATTTTAAAGTCATAACTCATGGATGGATTGCTGGCTGTTAAAGCATTAAACGTCTGGGCACATAACAATGGAACTGTTCTGATTTTATGTAATAAACACACTGAGTGTACAGATGTTTAAGAGGACTTGATAGAAGTATGGGATCATGATCCGGGTTATAAAAAAAAAAAAATGGAAACACCCACCATCCTTGCACTGGTGTAACCATTTTAATAATAATGAAAATAAGAAGACATACAAAAGCACGCTCGAGTTTATGATGGGAAAACCCCAGTTTTTGTTCCTGGGCCTCCCCCCTCAATCTCCTCCTCTGAGTAAGAGTTGTAGTTTCCCATTTCTCCTCCTGAATTTCTTGGGAACCCGACAGAGCTAAAGGAACCTTCCCTTAGATCTTCTGTCTCCTCTTTCTCATCCTCATGCTCCCCTGCTATCTCCTCTTCATCCTCCAGGCTCAAGGTGTGAGAGCCAACATGGCGCTTGATACTCTGCAAATCCCTCCCAGTTCTTTCTCTGTCAGTGAGGTTGCTTAGGGTTATTTGTTCCCTAGTTTTGCGACTTCTCTTCCACTTCATACGTCTGTTCTGGAACCAGATCTTTACCTGGAAATCACAGGAATCATGACAGTTTGGACTGTTATGTGGTTGGCTGAACTGAGGATGAATGAAGCTGGTATATGGAATATTGAATATAGTAAAAATCAAATACCTTGGAGCTAGTAATATAAACCAAAAGAAATGCTGATATTAGCTTACACAGTCAAGGTAACAGCAGTAACTAACTGTGTTAAGACAGTCTAACCTGAGTCTCTGTTAGCATGAGTGATGTGGCCACTTCAAATCGTTTAGGCCTGGACAGATACTTGTTGAGCTTGAACTGGTTTTCCAATTCCAGCAGCTGCTGACTGGTGAAAGCTGTCCTGGGCCTGCGACACTTCCCCAACAAACCTGCCTGAGATGGTGCTGATGAGAAACCAGAAACAAGGCCAGACAAATTACTTATATGATATCAATGATGTTAATTTGTTTCTGCAAGTGGATATATTTCACTCCTTATAATTGGTAGGCCTGTAAGTGAGCAAGGCATATGTTAGCCTATATATATACTGTATATGGGAACCAAGGAGGAAAGGAAATATTACAAAATCCTAAATTTTGGTTTCCACATTATTGTCTCGAAGTCACAGGCCAACCTGTCTCACACTGGGTTTTTTTTTTTGTTTGTTTTTTTTGTCAGTTACCAGTTATTGCTTTGATGGAGGGCCATAATAACAGGATTGCTGTGGAGGAGTAATAAACTATCACAGAGGTCCATTACCTTAATGAAAACACTGTAAGTGCAATCAATTGACTGAGTGGTAGGTATATTTCAGGTGTTATCTTTACCATAAACATCGTATGTTATTTGTATGACATAAATTGTCCTCAGACTACATCATTTCAGTGTGAAAGTCCTTTCATAACCAATACCAACACACAGGTGTTCATGCTTGTAAGAGTGTTTGTTGGCCCATACAACCCTTAAGAAAACTAAAAGAAAAAAAATATATAGCTGTGGCCCAATCAATCAGTAAACTAAGGAGAAAAATGTAGGATCTATTTAAACTAACATGCAGTCGTTTGTTGTTCTGCATAAATTCGCAAACTGGCCAAATAAATGATCTACAAAGAAGCACTGTAAGAATTACTATTATATAAATACTAGGGAATTATTATTTAAATGTTAATACTAAGCACTCGGATGTTATAACATGTTATAACAAATTTTATCTTCTTTTTTTTTAAACTTTGATCCAGCAGTTAAGAGGCTGAAAAATTCTAAACATGTACGAAAATAACAATGATAAAGTTTGTATCTATAGGAGAGAAAAAAAATTAGATCTATGGAAACAAAGAAAAACTCACTGCTATACTCTCTGAGTCTGGGCATCATCATCCCGGCTCTGATCCAAGGCTCCAGTGGGAGCGTTCCGGCAGTGGTGACCCCCTTCAGTTGCTCCGGATATGGCTGGAGCAGCTGCGTGAAGCGGGGATACAGCAAGGCGGGGTGCTGGCCTCCGAGGGCCGCCATAGGATACATAGAGCCTGGGTGCATTCCGATGAGACCCACTTGATGTAGAGCAGTGAATCCCGACTGGGAAAGGTTGAAGAGATGGGATTTGGAAAGGACTTCTGACTGCGCCGGAGACGAGTTTAAGGAGTTCGGATGAGGGGAGGGCGTCTCTGAGCCGCCGTCTTCGGGGATCCTGCTGTCATACAACCCAGGGGACACACTGTCGACGTCCGTCCTCTGATCCACGTCGTGCGCCAGCAGCGCGTCAATTCGAAAGTTTTTGGATTTCTCCATAGTGGCTGTCATTCTGTCTCAAGATGTATCCACTGAAGAGGTGATGTTAATTAATGTTAAACAGGTTTTTGTTAATAATCTATTATTCACCTTATGAAAAAAAAAAAACTCTTCTGATTTTTTTTTGATTTTTCTCTAAGTTCTGGACCCACGATTTAAGCTCTTAAAATGAACGCAGTGCTTCCACTGAAGACATTTATTTTCTGACCCACTCCACTTTAACTCTGCGCGTAAAAACCACTTCACCCACTCCGATAGTAAGCGCAAAAATTACTCGCACCCGAGAGCACAATAAAGTCTGCTCTATTATGATTGGCCAGAGCTCTGCAGCAGCCAAGGGGCAGGATACTCACAAATTCTGCATGTGTTAAGCGGGCTCTCCCATATGCATACTCCTAATACTAACAAGCCCTTTTGTCTTACTGCTTCTTTTCTCTTCTTTATTTATCTGTCTGTGTCGGTTATCCTTCATCTCTGTTATCTTTCACCCTATTTCAGGTGAAGTTAAGGTGTAGCTTTCTCACACAACCTCTTACACACTTATTATATTACACATCCAACATGTGTGAGGTGCAAACACTCTTGACAAGTATATTACCTTAATTGCTGTAATCTTACTTAGAGTTATGACAAAAATTAATCATTTTACGGCTAACTCTTGATTAAACTTTATAGCCTGTTAAGGTTGACAGAAACCCAACTGTTCTTATCAGTGGTTGCTGCATGATTATCGTCATCACCACACTATAGAGCACATAAAAGGGCAGTAAACTCACAGCAAGCAAACGTATTATTTTTTTCTCCCTGCAGACTAGAACCACAGAGAGAAAGCAGATACGGGTGAAATGTACTATTGCCTGCAATCGTACCTTTTATATATTAGTGTACACAAAGCAAAACACCATGTAAAGAGTTACATCCAGCTTTGCAGGAGATCTTCTCGTCTACCTAAACTGATTCCCACTTGTCAAAACCGACAAACCGTATCTTAATTAGGGCCTCAAACTGAGCAATTAAGTGTCGTTTACAGGGTTCAGCCTTCATCTATATAGACTTTTTTCCAGTCACCAGGTGTGATTTCCTGCTGGATTTTACAGGATTGATAAGAGGCAGTCATAGACCTGGGAAAACAAACTGTTCTCATGTCAAAGACAAATACACCAACACCTGCTGAACAGCCCCACACAGCATTTAAACGAAACCGCCTACATGTTTAAAGTAAAAGTTGCATATTTGTGTGCTGGAACGTGGATATAGTCTACAATTGTGACCATCAAAGCTGTACAATAGCATATGAAGGCATATTTATTTATTTAGACATTAAAGTCCTTTAACTCAAACTGTAAGGACCAAAAGCAGCAGACAAATTCATTTACTCATATAGTCACTCAGAAATATTTGAAAATGCATGTTTCAGTTTTTCATGTTTTATCCTGCCACGGCTAATGCACCCATTTGTTTGGATCAGTGCATTGCACAATTGCATTAAACAACAAGAAGCTCTGCCGTGTTTGAGCCTGCGAAGCAACTTACACGGCACACAAGGCGTTAATTTCATTCGCCTCTTTTAACAAGAGAAACTGATTTCATAGCAAATTCTTTGTTATTTATTATAAAGTAAATGCTTCATGTTGTAGTGTAGACAATTCTTTCTCAGTGCCTTTGATAGTCAGACAGGTAACTGTAATGTAGGGGAGGTCCAAGGTTGTAAAAGCCTACTGTAAAGTAATTATTACTCTGTGATCTTTTCTCTCTGCATTAGATAAGGAATACAGCTCACCATCTAATATGGTCTGTACAACATTTCTTGATAGCAAAGCATAAATATCATAACCTCTGAGATAAGGTTCTGTAGATATAAGAGATCCTGCATTTGAAATTTAACACCATATAGAGACAGTAAGTTTGGTAATATATTGGAAATGTGATTTATGATCATTAGATCGCCATTTTTAATAAGCCTCAACAAAGGAGACTTTGTTTTCCTGTAACATATGTGCATAGGTTTTATCTATTCATAAATACATAGCAGCCATAACTTTGTGCGGCAATATGTTTGGGACCCCAAGACGGAATAATCAGCTGTATAAGGTAACTTTCTATAAATGGAGATGTTATTCAGCAACTGCATTCCCTCATCTTCAGCTGCAATTATAAAGCCAGAGATCAGGAGTGAGGGTCTTAAATGGTCTTTCAATTTTTTTTTAGAAATGTACGGTGTAAATGCAAATTGTTCTTATCCTAGAAGACATATGAAATTAAACGGTTAACACAGGTATTAAAAATTGGGGGGGGGGGGGTTCTTTCTTAAGGTAGTAATAACTGATAGAAAGGTTGTGGCTTGGTTGTCTTTATTAAATTCAAGTAGGAATGTGTTATCTGTTGACAAATTATAGTCCTTCTTGGTCCATTTTAATGTGTGTGCATGGGAAATGCACACACACACACTGGCCTGACAAGAACAACAATGCAGATCACAGAGTTAAAATGGATAAGAGCAAGCCACAGAAAGGAATAACTACCCAACCCATTGCTCCCCTCTACCCTTAGCTGTAAAAGAACCGTTTATGTTGCCTCTTTTCATACACAAATGTAAAGGAGGTGGGCGACTCTGTCAGACCTCTATAGTTAAATGGCAAAAAGGTTACACCATTATTGAAGTGTAGAGGCAGAGAGAAAATCAAAGCTGATTATACTTCACTTATTTTATGGCAAGAACTTGTTTTATGAATTATATTAAAAGGGCCATGGGGTATAGTGCAATACAACATCAACAGCATAACAACAGTGCAGCTCTGAGAGAATTTGTGCAAATTTTAAAAAATGATTTCCACCCACGTGTGGCTGCAAAATTTAAAACCTTATGCGTTTGTACATCATATCGTGACTTTGCACAGGACAAACTTTATGTAAGACAATAAAATCACTTCTGTCTGTATTTTTGAAACTTTGATACTAACGATTGCTGCAAGGTAGCACGTTGGAATTCAGCTGCATATGTTCACATCTTTCACATCTGTTCAAGCAGAACATGCAGCGCTGTACTGTTGATATAGTGTTGTTTTAGTTTTTTTAACAGATTGCTTATTGCAAATAAACTGCTGCCCAAATGACGCGCTTCAGATAGAGAAGCGCGTTTAATACCGCTTGTAGAGAAGTATTTTTCCCCTTTTGTTCTGTTTAATTTGCTGTATCATCTATGAGCAGAGAATATAATATACAGTACATAGTCATCTAGTCTATGTCAAAACCAAGCAACCACTGCTAGATATCAGAGTCACACACAGATTAAAACATACTGAATTTTAGTAGAGTCAAATATGACCATGTATCCCAGGAGACATTAGGTTGAGAAGAAAATTCCCCCAAATTCCCAACAGATAGAACATAGTAAAGCCTGTTGTTCTCCAGCTGTCTGTGTCCTATTGTGGTATCTAGTCTAATATCTGCTTTTGGTTTCTATTGTATCTTTTGTCATACTCTAGTTTTGCTCTGATTGGTCTAATGGACCGCAGGGGAATGGAACATTTCCTAGTTGAGCGGTGGTGGGTGTTCAGGGTTGCAAGGTTCAACATTGTTCAAAATGAGTTGATTAATGACAGCCTTCAAAACGCAGACCAGGAGATAATGAGGAGGACGAGAGGGAGGGATGGAGGAGAGGAGGGAAAGGAGGGGATGCGGGAGGAGGAGAGTTGAGATTGGATGATTATTACTTAGCACAGTTAACGGTGAGATGACAGCACAATAAAATGAGGCTTCAGGGTAGAAGTGGAGGGAGAGAGGAGGCACATGGCTAATTACTCCTAAACAGAGGTCCGTGAATGATAGGAGGAGACAGACACATGTAGAGCTGGTTAGCACACAAAGACAGGGGCAGTGACTGGGCAGCAAAGGAGTGGCTGAGGAGAGTAGTTAAACATCTGTTGCTCTGTGGGACACCCAGACTGCTCTTGAGGGAGAGGTTCTCAAAATACTCATCACCCACATGTTCCTTAACACAACAATATGAAGGCTGTGCTAACTAGTATGAAGTCTTATACAAAACTGGTATTTCTGTAAATATACAAATCACCTCATTATCTTGTCGCACAATTTGTTTGTTTTTCCAATATTGCCGTCACATAGCAAAATTTGGAGTACTTCACTGCTACGTAAAACATAGATCACCAGAGTCATGCCAAATTCTGCTTTAGGGAACATGAACATCCAATTCCTGAGATATTTCAGCCTGAAACAGAGCAATAGATCAACAACCAAACTAAGGTGCATCGATGCGTATCTACACAAAACTAAAATCTAGCAAAGGAAAAATCAAACGTATGATAGTGAATCACCAAATCATGTCAGCAATCACCTCTTTTATATCTTTGTTTGGGCGTTCAAACATGAATATAAATCTAGCAGACATCTCTCCTTTTCTCATCTTCTGCCTTCCCTCCTCCTTCTTGTCCTTTTTCATATGTATTTTTCTATGACTAATACTCCATCTTTTCAGCACGGAGACAGTTCAATTAGCCTTGTGGTTCACAGACACTCCCACCAATCCATGTTTGTGGTGTTTAATCAGTAGCATGTGTGTGTGTGTGTGTGTGTGTATGTGAGAGATTGTGTGTGTAAGGTTGAGTGCTAGGTTATGAAGGAAACATATAAGTCTTTGCAGTAACCTTGTGTGACACTGTCACGTAGCTTTGATTTTTTGTTCCCCTTCTCCTCTGATTGCGCTAGAACCTGACACACCGACATGAAATATACCTTTATTGTTGAGCGAGGAAGATTAAATAAAAAAGACCAGCGGCAGAGGCTTACAACTCTGGGAATGAGTTTAGGTTGCAGATTTAGAATATTGCATAGCTGGCTGTTGTGGGGGTGTTGCATTCTGTATGATAGTGCGTCCTGAAGTGACCTACATGGTGATAAATGGGTTGAAAGCAATTTGGATAAATGAGGAAATGCTGGAATTTTTTTTTTTTATACTGAAGACACAGAGCAGAGTCTTCATGTGTTTATTTCACGATTTTTAATTTTTATTTTTTGCAGATCTTGTGCACGGACACTCCTCTTAATTTAAACCATGGGCTTCAACCATCTAAACATAAACTTAACTCCTACAGATACACAGTGAAAAAGTATTTGCCCCCTTCTTGACTTCTTAGCATATTTGCCACACTTACATGTTTCAGATCATCAAACAAATTATAATATTAGACAAAGAAAACCCAAGTAAATATAAACATGCAGTTTTTAAATGGTGATTTAATTTATTAAGAGAAAAAAGCTGCCCAAACCTGCCCTAACCTACCAAACCCTGTGTGGAAAAGTAATTGCCCCCTAAACCTAATAACCAGCTGTGTCATCTTTGGCAGCAAGAACTGCAAGCAAGCGTTTGTGATACGTGGCAATGAGTCTTCCACATTACTGTGGAGGAACTTTGGCCCACTCTTCTTTGCAGAATTGTGTTAATTCACCCACACTGGAGGGTTTTCTAGCATGAACTTGTTTAAGGTCATACCAAAGCATCTCAATCGGATTTAATCCCAGACTTTGATTAGGCCACTCCAAAGGTGCCTCAGGCCATCAAAATACCACCATGTTTGACTCTTGGTATGATGTTCTTTTTTATCAAATCCTGTTAGTTTTATGCCAGATGTAACATGATGCAAACCTTTCAAAAAGTTCAACTTTTGCCAACTTTGTCATGAATACTGATCTTAACTGTGAGGGTTGCAGTTGTTCAGTGTTGTTCTGGGTTCTTTTGTGACCTCCTGGATGAGTCGTTGATGCGCTCTTGGAGTAATTTTGGTAGGCCGGCCACTCCTGGGAAGGTTCACCACTGTTCCAATTTTCTCCATTTGTGGATAAAGGCTCTCACTGTGGTTCGCTGGAGTCCCAAAGCCTTAGAAATGGCTTTGCAACCTTTTACAAATGAATGTATATCAATGACTTTGTTCCTCAGTTCTTGCATTTCTTTAGATCGTGGCATAATGTGTTGCTTTTTGAGATCTTTTAGCCTACTTCACTTTGTCAGACAGGTTCTATTTAAGCGATTTCTTGATTCAACAGATTTGGCAGTAGAAACAGAATAGAACAGAAAGCTTTTATTGTCATCAAACACGGAGTATGATGAAAATGTAGCAGCTGCCACAGTTCAGTGCCTTTTCCTATCAAACTTAAACAAGAAAATAAGAAAAATTCTGTAAAACCAGTGTGTATATTAAAAAAACACACAAGCACTTACAGGTGAATAAATATGTGACAAATATACAAAATATACCAATATTGCACAAATGCCAGTTATTGCACAGAGGAGGGTTATGGTATCCTGAACGAACTATATAGTTCCGGCCATCCGGTCCAACAGCCTTCCACGGGTTAACAGGCGTTAGTGTGCGCCTCAGCTGGTGTTCCTGGAGAGTGAAAGGTTGGTGGCTGGAGGACTGGCAGGGCACCAGGGGTGTGGCTACTCTGGATGACTTGAAGCAGTTGAGTTCATACGCTAACAAGGCATCTGCATTGACAGCTGCTGTTGAGTTGACTTTATAACTTGTCAGATGCTGGATTCCTTGCCACACCCACCGAGAGTCATTATTCTCTAGGTGCGACTCCACTTTCCTCCTGTACTCGTCCTTAGCAGCCTTAATGCCTCTCCTGAGGTCAGACCTTGCCGTACTGTACGGAGCTCTGTCACCTGAATTGAAGGCTGAGTTCTGGGCCCTCAAAAGTGCCTTCACCTCTGAGGTCATCCAGGGTTTTTGATTAGGATAGACCCGGATCCGCTTATTAGCAGTGACAGTGTCTGTACAGTGTCTGATGTATGATAACACAGCGTCTGTGTGCTCCTCTAACTCCAGGTGATTGAATACAGCCCATGCTGTACTCAGAATGCAGTCCTGCAGCTGATTGAGGGCATCCTCATGCCAGGTTTTGTCGGTCTTTGTCATAGGTTTTATAATCAGGTAATCAGTAATCAGGCCTGGGTGTGGCTAGTGAACCTGAGATTCTGCTTTCCAAAAAAAATGTGGTTAATCACAGTTAATTCATGATTTAACAAGGGAAGGCAATTACTTTTTCACATAGAGCCAGGAAGGTTTGGATAGATTTTTTATTTTTATTTTTGTCTAATATTACAATTTCATTGAAAAAAAAAAAAAAACAGGAATGGGGCAAATAGTTTTTCACAGCAGAAATCCAACAATTGGATTTTTTAATGTGTCAGTCAACAGACCCACAAAAGAGGTCCCAAAGTTATCAAAAAACACATAAGGAAAATGGAACCATTGCCTGTATGTTTTTAGTACTGGGCTAAAAAGAATGCCTTACTTTGCATAAAAGAAACACACATGCAAATTAACTTTCCTCATACTACTTGCCAGATATGTGAGCATTTAGATAGCATAAAGCAGTATTGTAAGCAAGTGCTCTGCTCTTGATTATTCCATTATGCTCTGGGCATGTTCCTCCAAACTCATTCAGTAACAGCTCCACATCCATAATGCCAAACTGCTGTCTCCAAGAACACTTTTGAATTTTGGGAAATAATAAGATACTGTGTCCCCATCACCCTTCCAGCATTTTATTGTTATTTTTTATTTTACCTTTTACTTTACCTGAACACTCACTTAGTGCAATGAGACACTGAACATTGAACCTGTTCCAAAAATGGCAACTTTAACCAAATTTGAATGCACTGGGAATAAAACAGAACTTTAATCGCAATTTAAAAGGCAGCCTCTTTACTGGATGTTGCAGTTAAAATTGGCAGCCAATTATATTGTAATAGCTGATAACGCCTGGTTGTGGTGCAGGAATTTCCAGGGTGTTAAGGGTTAAAGGATGAAGTTGTGTTTGAGAGGCTTTCCAGGGGTTAAGAAGAAAATTAGCTTTGGTTTAATTGGTCATTTCAACATAGGCAGGACTGACAGGCTTAGAGGAGGGGCTGTCACTGCTTGATGCATGTTGTGCCACACTGAGGATGAGGTTTAATTTTCCTCGCTGATCCCCTGCTTGTACGTTATGTCTTCTGTCATTATTGTTTTGCTCAACATCCTGCTCCTCTGTTTGTCTTCTTTTCCCACACTTTTGCTTCTTTCTTTGCCTTTTCTCATAATTTTGTTCATCTAATGGCAGTCTGAACAAATCCATTAGTTACAGTAATATGCAGTACAACTACAACCTGATGTGGTAACCGGACCCGATGAGTGGAGAGCAGCAAAAATGAAACTGACGGTAAGATGGATAGTTGGCAAAACTGTCCCAAACATGACACTGAAATTTATAAATTCACAGCTCTTGTATGTCACAAATAATGTATATGCATTGAGGCAAATAAACTCACACACCTGTGCTTCTGAGCTACCTGTTTTCCTGCCTAATGTCTGTAAATGAGCACCTAACGATGTGTGTGAAGCTATTTGCTTATCCATATCGCTTCCACATCTGCTCATGTTCGCACATAACCTGTGTGAAGATCACTCAAATACGCAGATGCGCACACAAACACGCCAACTTTTGTTTGCAGAGTGAACATGGAGATATGATATGTATTATCACTTGCATGAACTTTTATTAAGGGTCATTGGCAGGCACAAATCATTATTTTTGCAGCGAAAGGAAGTATCTCCACGAGATGGGTATTCATTGACTTTGTAGATCCATAAGTTATCCTTTAATTTATGTTAAGTTGAATCTTCTACTCTACTGAGGGTATGGCTGTGAAATTAATTTAACCCCCAGGTTAAATCGCAGAACTCTGGTGATCTCTTTAGTGAACTTCTCATGTATCACTATTATTAGGGTAGCCTTTATGTTAATTAGAGCTGGTAGGCTGTAGTTCCCAGCAGTGTTAGCTGTACTTTGTAATAATTAGTAAACGTTAGCATGGCAGCCTGGTTACCCTTAGCATTTTAGCATGCTGCTCATTCTTGTTCATTCATCTAAAATTAATTATTTCCATTGTACTGTACTGTATTTAAAGCAGGACTGTCTTGGCAGCTAATAATGTAAACCACACATATGACACAAGTTTAGTTAACGTCCAAGCAAATTTGAGGAAATTATAACTTTTATAAAACACGCACTTTAGGTCAGTGGCCACATTCAGCACATTTGCATTTAGGTTTACAATCTGAAAGAAGTGATTACTACTTGTTCAGCTATCCACAGATGGCGCAGCAGAAGCTACTTTCCACCTCTCAGTCCTTACCTCCCCCCCTCGCGCTCCCGCATCCATTCTTGTCTATAATGGCTACAAATTGATGAAGCCATTGAGTGTGCTGGTGACTCAAGGGTGACTGGGGACACAAACTCTTCACCACCCAGTAACACTCATTAATCAGACCTCGGCCAGCCCTCGTCCCTCCCTTCTGACTGCCTGACACGCTGCCGGAGGCAGTAATGTGATACTTTGTGTCTGTTCCTGTCTGTGGGTGTCCCCTTCTCGTCTGCCTTTACCACAACCTCATTTTCTTGTTCACTGGGTCTTTGCTTCCTGTTCATGCCAGCATCAGTCCCTGCAGAGTAAGTTCATCAGAAATTGAATTTATTATTAATAATAATAAAATAGGCGAATTATATTGATTTTTAAAAGAGAAATATGATATTATCTGTGCTAACCAGATATTTAGAAAGATGACCAGCAGGATGTTAAGTTCATGTGTATAACAACCCTTTTTTTTTGGGTTCCAAACTAACAAAGAATCAGAGGAAAACACCAGTGAATGACCTCCAAAACTAGATGTTGGACTTAAGGTGACGAGAAATGACTTTCACCAAACTAATACACAGTCTATTTCTGGTCTTGAGGGATGCTTTTATTTAAATCACAGTATAGATTTATGCCAAAATAAATCAGCAAGCTGGCAACCAATGTGTTGACATCTACATCCTCAACTCCCCTCACTCAATAATGAAATCAACCTTGACGCTGTGACAACTCAATAGCATCAATATGGTTAACTAACTTCACACACAGGACAATTTATGCCCATTGCCTTGAAAATTAAACAAAAAAAAAGGGACCTGAGAAAGATCAATCGAGTACATACAAGGCGCTGCTTTAGTGCCACCCAAAGTGCTTAAAAATTAACATTACAACCACTGCGTGTGGTATTGTAAATTGCCTGAGAGCATAGTGTTTGATGTCACACGTCTCCAGACAAGAATTTCTAGGAGACTGAAAATATGCTAATCGAATTACAACAGTAAAGTCGCAATATGGCTATAGCTCATGGTCCAGTGATACAGAACAAGGATTATTTATGAAGATTTCATCTCTGATGATATGCCACATTAAATTAATGGCTCGAAAAAAAAAAAAGGTTGGAAGAAGGAGAAAGGGAGGAGGGGTAGGGTGCATATTGAATTTAGAGATTCATTGGATCACACCGAACTTTGATCTTATTGACACTTTGTGGCAGTAAATTTAAGACCTGGAAAAGCCCAGCAGGGTAACTGCTGAAGGGGCATAAAAATGGCTGCTTGGGTTTAATGTTATTTGCTTTATTTGAGTCTGCTTGTTAAATCTGCAGTCACTGTTTGTAGCCATGTGTTTGCGGTGTTTCTTGTAGAGAAGCTGGTTAAGTATACCAATATGAAATCCTGTTCAAGGTCTGCAAAATGTTATATTTTAATCGATGTAATCAATATAAAGAAAAAAACTGTTTGGTACAGTTTTGTATTAGCATTTTTAATAAAACTGAAACCTGATCATTTGATACTTGAAAACTTATTATGGTACTTTTGGACCTAGAATTTCTTCCTTTAAGAACATCCACATTTCAAGCTAAAACAATGCAGCTTTGAATATATTTAGTTTTTAAATTGTGGATGAAGTTTTCTCGAATAATGATGCAGACTGGTGTTTAAATAAAGGCAAGTATAGAGTGCAGAATCAGAAATGATAAGATCGGAGTTGCATGAGGTTTTATAGATACATGAAAACTACAAGAGATGGCTGGGGAACGGTTACATGATAGAAGAGGTTTATTCCCAGTCTTCCCAGTAAGTAATAATTGAGATTCTAGAGGGACCTTACTAAACTGTCCTTAAAGTTTTGTTTTTATTTTTATGTTTAAAATAATAAATCCCTTTTACTGTGAAATTCATCTCTTAAAAGTCTTTTCAGTTTGCTCACAATGTGAGTTTTTGTTGATGATAATGAAAAATTCATGGTGATCATAACACTGAGAGTGATTCTCAATAACCTGTCTGTAGCTAATAATCCCGGTTTGTGTCATTAGTTTGTGTAATTAAAAACAAATAATCCTTGTTTTGTTTTCCTTTGACATCAGTCCCAAGATGCATGTGCCACTCCAATAGTGAGACAAACTAAACCTAATCAAATACTCTTGGTGCCTAAACCAAACCAGTCAGAGGACTGAAAGAGTGAAAGAGGACACAACAGATAATTATATGTTCTTTTATAAACATAATTTATGAATCACTATTAACTAAAGGTTCATTATCAATTCCCCATTTATGAGCGATGGTTATTATAAAGTGTTCCGATATGGGGTTCACCCTAAAATGTCTTGGCTGTGACACAGCTGTCAGTTATCTGGCACTTTTTTTAGGTGCGCCCTTGAGGACATGTTCCACACTTTAAAAGCTTAGAAGACCCAAAAATGTCAAACTTCTTTCAACTCCTAAATGTTCAAATCCGTGAAAGCCAGTGAACCACAAGAGAAGGTAACTTTGGCTTTAGAAGGTGGATTTGACTGGCCCCTAGTGTCTTTACTGTACAGCTGCACAGTTGCAGTGGGAGGGGCAGATGTTCCAGCTACAGGTTTGCTGTACACCTGAAGCACAAATGCTAAAATTGCAGTCACAAAAATTAGCTTAAAAAAATAAACAAACTTTAAACTTATTCATTTTAGAAAGTTCAAAAAATCAGTGCCAGACTTCACATACAAGCTCAGATTGATGGACAAATAATAGTAATGATACTCCTACTAATAATAGTATGAGAACAAGCTGATGTTAGGAAGAATATGATCAGTCACCCTCGAGTAACCATTTAAGAGTCAGCCTGCTTTACTTGGAAGAAATCTACGTTACAAATGCATCAGAAAAGAGCACAAGCAATATCAACGTTCTTCGAGGCCCCTGTTTATCTTGAGTGCTACCATCAGGTAAGCTCTGTCTTACCAACAAGTTTCTCCGCCATGCAATGCAATCAGGAGTGAGTGGTCCTTGTGAATGAGAGAGCAAAAGAGACACGTCAAACCAATAACCATTTTCTTTGCCCAATAACAAACAAGGACGCCTTCTCCCACAAAACAGCGCATGTGTGTGACAGGCATGTGAAAAACTGTGCTAGTAAATCAAATGCTGCAATACACTTTTAAACGCATTAGATCCTGAGGTGGTTAACTTAGCAAGCGTGCAGTGCTGTACACAAAATCCAGCGTGCTGCTGCTGCTGCTGCTGCAAGAACCTGAGCAGGAGTGAGTCAGGTTTATACTTACAGTGCACTTACATTTTTTATTCATTGCCAGCAGCATTAGAGCTGCCACTGCAGCTCTCTTTGAGTATGATGTGACATCCCATGTACTTCCCACTGTCAGCATCTTATTTACTGGCTTTCTCGTCTGCTACAGTACCGTCAATACGACACAAATGACAATGAGAGGTTAACTGGCTGAAAACTGAGATTTGTATAATATATAAACGTATGCATGAAAAATGTTACAAAACTTTATTTATTCTGTGAGGTTTTGGCTAAGGTGTCTGCCTCAACTACAGATCCTGTCCAACTGATGTTAGGCATGAGGCACAGTACACCTGGACAGGTGACAAGTGCATCACAGGGCTAACACAGTAAGACAAACAATTTAAGCCTCAGCAAGTCTGAAGTAGTGATTAACACATCATAAATGTTTAGACAGTGGGGAAAGAAGACTGTATCCATATAAAGAGTCAAGGCCAACTTTGGTAATTAATCCTAGACAGTTTGCATCATTAAATAAATTTATATAAGTCACTTTAGACAAAGTAAAGTTAGTGAAGTCCATCATGTCATTTCTCTCCTTTCAGTTAGCAAATACCAAAGCAAGACTGTGTTGGTTACAGAGAACCCTATAAGGAGACCATCGTATCATTTTCTAACAAAGCATTTGTCATAAAAGGTTATAAAATATAATGTATGATAATTCTTTTTAAATTATGGATTTATGAATCAGTCAAAAGCATAACCAAGGATAAATTTTCTATCCTCCAATGACTGTGTCTCCTTCACTGCAATGTCACCTTTTATCCATAGGATGTCACTAGAGACTACCCAATCTCTCAAGTGGCACCATTTGCCCCAATATGGTATTCACTAAAGAAACAATATACCTTTCACATTAAAAAAAAAAAAAACATTAAAAAAAAACCCATTTCCCATTTATTACAATTTTGTACAAGATAATTAAAAAGAGTACCATATTTCTTACAAAAAAAAAAAAGCAAATCTCCACATCCACCCTCAGAACCGTCCTAACCTGTTATGCTGCTTTGATCCAGATCTGTATCAGTGTTTGACAGCTACAGGCTCTCCAGGAGATGGGACCATGCATTGTCCAATTCCTTTGAGATCTCACTCAGGGTTGATTATTCAGTGGGAGGACGAGGCTCCGCCTTCCTTTCCCAGCCTGCAGAGTGGTGGGAACTGGGTACTAGGCAGCCCAAAATGGTATGCTATTTTTACCACTCTGTGTTCAATCTGAGGGCTGCTCTCTAGAGACCTGTTGCCGGCAGTTCTCCCAAAGCCGCGGAATTTAACCCTAGGACAGCTCTCCCCAGATGTGATGGAAAACATCTGGCCAGCTGCTTGACTACAAGGCTTGGCTGTCCGGCCCCAACGCTACTAACCCCCCCACCCCCCAAACACTCCTAGTCCAAGCTTAAGCTCAGTTGATACTGATGATAAACAGCAACCAAAGCCCTTTAAAGGAATGTGAAATTTAATTGTGCGATGTACTGATGACTGAAGTTGCTGCTTGTATGTGGTCATATTTAGAAAGGAAAAAAAAAAGCCTCTGAACAAAAAGACTAATTCTTTGAGTTAGGGTCAGAAGAATGAATCATATCGGTGTGGATAATAAATGCAGGCATCCTTTAAAATAACTGGACACAAAAATAATGCAATGAGTGTCACAAAATCCCAGAATAACATTTATTAATTACTGATTTTTATTTAATTTAAAAAAAGGTTACTTGTAAATGTTACATTGAGTTCTACTGAAATATTTCCATGTTCCGTCTCTTAGCACAGGTTAACATTAGGCACACAATAATGCAGACATCATTTTGCATTTCTAGCCACTGTTCAAATACAAAACAGAGAAGAGTGATTCGGGGGGGGGGGGATCTTACTGTAGCAAAACTGCACCGAAGCAGTGCAGCAAGAGAAGGAAATACATCAAAACTGGAATTCAGCTCAATTGTTTCCATGTGAGGGACAACAACTGATTTGTCAAGTCCCCGTGTCGTGTGTTACATTAAAAATAAAGACACAAAATCAATTTACAGACCGTGATACCCTGGATTGCAAAATATGATAAGAGCAAGTTTGTGTTATTCCCTCACACGTTCACCAAAAGTACAAAACGTTCTACCGGTATATCCAAATACAGAAAAATAGTCAACATGCCTGAAAATATAGCGCTCTTGCTTCTTTGATATTCAAATGTGGCCCGTGTGGAAACGATAAGGGACTTCTATAAAGTTGCAAAAGCCAAAACTTGCCCGTTCCTTCTGATATATCAAGAATCTGTAGTCACTTAATATTTGGTCTTTCCCCAGTGAAAAAATAAACATTAGGTGAGCACAACACTTACTCAAACTGCAGTGGCAAAAACAGCAATTTCACAAACACAGCAATTAAAATAAGGATACTAAACAGCCGTTTGTCCACGTCTGGGCTGTAGACTTTAAAGCCTATGTACAGCTTATGGCACAGGAAGGGCAAATGCTATGGTTCTTACTACTTTGTTGGCAGAAAGAGAATAATTGAGACAAAACGATTTACTTATTGCACGAAAAAAAATATTACTTTCAAGGGTTTCGCTTTGCCCCGCAGAAAGCTTTGGATCAGGTGAAGACTTCATGGAATTTATGTAGGTTAGGGTCCTTTGGTTGGGCATCTCTCGGTTTTCGTCAGCCCCACGTAATGCTCGGGGGGTCTTCTTTTAATTTACATATGGCAATCTGTGATATGAGTTCAGTTTGAGAATGAATACACACTGCAATGTGTTGAGAAAATGGCAATTTTTCACATGTGCAGCTTTATCAAAACACAAGTGCCACTACAGGTTGGCATACTCCCTATTCATAAAGTTTCTTTTTATTTTTACCATTTATATTATCAATAGCTCTACGAATGGGAATGATCACCTGTGTGCATCTGTATGCTGTGTTTGTACACTGACACCTGACAAGTCATGGGACCTGTTCAATGGCACATGGGGTTTTACAATAATCACGCTTTGCAGCTGTCCACCTTTTTTTCCGAGAAGAAAAAAAATATATAGAAAATAATACAACATACAATCAAATACATTTTTCAGGTCATCCTCTTTTTGTTATGCAGAGGTGAAAGCAAGTGCAGTATTCACGTTCATCAGAGAACAAAATCCAACAGGTCATCCCCAAAAGCCTCCAGTTCAACTCAAATTTGAAGCCATCTTTTTAAAGCTAGAGCTGCTCAAAAGCAGATGAGTCAAGATCTGTGGAGGCTGGAGCTTGTCACAAACATCTTATGACATTTTCTCTGAAGACTAATTTACCATACAGGCAGAACAATCATTGTCAACATCACCATTGGCATACAGAAGTCTCTTGTGCACTAACAAGATTTGCACCGTCTTCAACTCTCCGCCAGCTTTTACAAAACGCCAGTAAAATGTTTTACAAATTTTCTGTGGCATGCAACCCAGATTAGGGCTTTCATTGCCAGAAAAAGGAGAAAGTGGCGCGTGGTTACAGCTATGCTGGTGCCTTAGTAAATTTGATAAGAAACTAGAGGAAAATAACAGAAAGCCAAATAACTGCACATTTTTTGGGCTCAGAGTGGGCACTAATGTGAAGGCTCTTGAGTCCAGAGTTTTGGAGTAGGGGGCAGAGGGTGGGTTGGTGGTTTGATGTTTAGTCACCGCCAGACTGAGCATTCAATAACAGCAGTGGAAGCGAAGAGGCGACTTCACTATGGCGATGTGGGTACCGACACCTCCAGCAGGCGGTTGTTCTTGCGCTTGCAGGACACGGTGTTGCCGTTCTTGGGGCTGCTCTGGATGAATTTCACGCATACTTTGTCCTGCTTAAACTGCACCAGAAACCTGCCGCACAGAAAACATTAGCCATAAAACAGTGTCCGGGCGGAAGAAACATCACTTCGACCGGTGTGAACCGGTTTAACCGCGACTGCTCTTACTCATCTGAGATCTCAACGTTGAGCCGCTCGCGGTCTGCAGCGGTCGCCCCAATGCGATGGAGCTTGGTGATGATTTCAATAAGGTGCTCACTGCTGAGTAAGAAATCTCCTTTGACAGCTGAAGCTGAACCCTGAAGCAGAAATAAGAGTGAATTCATGTATTAAGATCTTTTAATAAACTTTAGTGTCTCTTCAGGCCTCGCGGGAACAGTCTGTCATTTTGAGACATTTTTATTTGCTGAGGTAAATGAGAAGACCTATTGAATAACTTTGGCTTCAACAAGCCTGACTAGAACTGCCTCATAATTATACTATACTACACAATCACTTCTCTTCTTACCTCTTTGAGTTTGAGAGCAAAGAAGCCGTCATTCTGCGTGCTGACTGACACACTGGTGACGTCTGGCAGAGGAACGCTGACCTTCACCTGGCCGGTTTTCTGGTCAGCCAGGACAAAATTCTTCTTGGTCAGCAGGAAGATCCGTGCTGTTCCCTGCAAACATGAAGAATAACACGCTGCCTTACTGTCATTCCCCCATTTTTCCTACGCAAAAGCACGAGCACAGACTAAAATAGTTTTTTTTTTTTTTTTTTTTAGGTGCCTTTTGACTGGGACAGGGTTAAAAGTACAACATAATAGACCTGTCCAGAAATGTCTGCTATCTGCTGGAAGAAAAATATTGTCAGTTGTTAAGATGTCAAAAAACATCAGATCGCTGTGCAAGGTGTTGAAATATACATCAAAACAACTTGCTCTGTTCCACTGCGCCCGTGTGGAAAATTGAAGAAAATCTCCAAACACACAAGGTCACTACGTAATCACAGTTCACATTTTAGATTTCACAGCTTGTATACAAACTAAAGGGACAGCAAATGCGGTCGAGTGTGTGATCTTTCTGACCTTGCCATTTGCTCTGTTAATCTTGTTGACCACATCAGCCAGCAGAACCTTTTCATCCACAGCGCTGTTTAGTTTCTGATATTTGGGGTTCTTGCTGATCTCCAGGTAATCTCCTTTGAAAGGCTGACTCACGCTGAGACACACGACAGAGTAAAGTAAATGCAAAGTACACAAGACTGCACTTTGCACTGACATTGTGATCTGCTTCTTAGAAAGTGAAAATGCCCATAGGTATTGCTTTTATATAACTGTAACATGAAATAAAGAGCACTTGATGGCAGTGACTTTCAGGTACCTGCTTGGGTAGAGAGCCTTTTTGTCCTTGAAGATCTCACTTGCCTCTAGCTTTTCCTCGTACACTGCCTTCTTCTCCTCTGTGAACTGGTCCCTGTATTTCTTGCACTAAACATGAGAAATTAAGATAAGCGACTATCTTCAATACATCTCATACTTATCTAGATAATTATCTAGCCCATCAGATTTCACTTATATTCTAATGTATATATAATGCATTATATCAAGAAATGCCAGGATTATTGTCCTAAAAGTGCTTCCTTCATTGCACAACCCACTCTCCAGGTGTGAAGGAGACAACACAGTTAAAATTAAATATGGTTGATTGATTGTATGATTCTTTTTTTTTCTCATGACCAACCCTCCAGAGATGAAAGATTTTCCGGAGCTCTGTGTGGACTCCATCCAGGAAGATGTAAGGCCTGGCCGGCCAGTTTTTGTCTACGGGTGACATGGAAGGCATGTTGCTCTTCAGACCCAGGAAGTATTTTTGTATCTGGACACACACAGACAAGGACATGTTTTGTTGATTTCTTAACATTATGTTGAACTTTAACATTAAAAAAAAAAAAAAAAAAAAGGATTAGGAGAAAGAAAAAAAAAAAAAGAAGAAGTCCAACTTACAAGTCGCTGGATGGTAAATTCATAAATCTTTTTGCCAGCATTTGCCCTGAAGAATTTTCTGTACTCTCTGCGGACCTGTTACAGCACAAAAAGATAAATGAAATAAACGAACTGTCAATCAGTTGTTGGCTCATCGTGGCTTGTTGTGTATTTGGAAAGACAAGGAAGGACAGCGACAGGAGGATCACAGCGGAACACAAACAGGCACACTGAAATAACAGCTGACATGTGGTTAGTCACAAACGATGAAATGAAAACCGGAACTCCAAACTGTTGGAATTAATCACAACGATTGTGCAAATTAATTACTGAAAAGGCAATGATGGTTATGACAAGCATCATTCTGACCTTAATTCCACAAACGGAGTTGGAAAGGGTCAGTTAACATGATGAGAAAAAAAAAAAGATTAGGACTGTGATAAACAGCAGTGTGTGGACAACAGAATCACCAAACACGAGGACACACACGCCTAAAGAGAAAGAAATAACAGGTAAAACGAATAGTGCTGGATAAACAAAAAAGTGCTTGTTTATGGGTTAGTTGAACAGATGCAGACAGAAACAGAAATTAAAAGGAGAAAATATGAGAGAGCCAGACACCAGTGCTTTAGATATTCAACATTAAAAGCCTCCAAGGAGGAAAGAGGCATCTGTTCCTTAACAATCGTCCAAAGAGTAACAAAGTATGGAATTATATATATATATATTTGTTATACACGCTTTCATGTTTTCTTGTTAGTTTTCAACATAATTTAATTTAATACATTAAACAGTAACCACATAACTATTTATGTCTGTGAGCCATTTAGGTCTAAAGCTACTGCTTTTTAAAAATAATAATAATAATAAAAAAAAGCTGCAAACAACTAGAAATACTACAAAATTTACAAAAAGTGTCATGAGGACAGAGACTAGCTTCCTGAGGACAATAGTGAAGATGGTTGGCGCGGATGTGGAAAGTCAGGGGTGTCGAGTAGGTGGCAGACTTCGCAATGGCTGCGCCGTGGGGCTGGTAGGTACCTTTAGTCCCTGCCAGTAGGCCCAAATCACAGCGACAGCGTGCTTACGCCTGGCCTCTTCCTTCAGTCTCCTGAGCTCCCTGCGAGCCTGTTCAAGGGGTGGGTGGGAAGAGACAGAGTAGGAACAAATGAAGCAGGAGAAGATGAGAGGGAGAAGAGGTAGACACCGTTTTGCCTGAGGTCAGCAACATCAAATGCGCACACACACACACACACTGCACGCAAGCCTCGTGTGATCACTGACAGACTGTAAAATTACAGCTCTACTGCTCCAGCCTCCAGAAACCAATATGGAACTGTGGGCCATATGAGCAGTTATCAGGAGAACTTCTGGAAGGGAAACAGAGTTGGTGCTCTGAGAACTTGGAGTGCAAGTTCTCAGAGCTTGCACTCCAAGCTCAGCAAAAAGTGACATCTCAGGCATCAGAGGTCACCTCAAAGGAACCAAAACACATCCTTCTAAAAATGTCCAACAGTATACAGTAGCAATGCAAAAACTAAACGTGCACTAGCTACACAAGAAGTCATGCAGAGGGAGCAAACAGCATGCAGTGATGAAGCATGGACCCTGGAGGAAGAAGCTGAAAACATGATGTATGCGCATGTGTCACTGCACCTTCCATGGAGTTTGTTTGCCTACCTTGATTCACTGACTAGTACTTACACAGGAAAAATGACAATATCATTTAGTGGACACCGATGTAAATGCAGGTTTAGACGAAAATAATAATTTTGGTCACACAGGTAAGACTCGTCTGTTTGCTTCAGCAGCCAGTAGTCTGCATCTGATAGAGTCTATAATAAGCTGTCTTCCATATAACTTAAGTGTTTGGAAAGAGTCGAGCAGACTGATGGAGACGTTATGGACGAGGTGGGAGTGGGATTGATGGAGGCGGCAAGTCAGAGTCACGGCAAATCAAGTCAACAGGCTTCCCAAATACCTTGGTGCCCTGCCAGCCGGCCCAAATGACCGATACGGCATGTTTATTCCTCGCCTCCTCCTTCAGCTGACGCAGCTCTCTCCGGGCCTAATGAAAAGCGGTGGCAGTTGTGGGTGAAGTTAATTTCAGTGACAATCAAAACATAATTGTCCGAGAAGAGGGGACAGAGTAGGTGCAAACAGGCATTGCGGGGAAACACGAACAACAAGAAAATATATCAACGAGGGGACATTCTCGACAATGAGTGGTGCTCATGTATTCTAATTTGAAAGTTTAAAAGAAAATGAAAGTGAAAGTGAATGCAAGAAAATCCAGTGTCAGAGGTGCTAACGTCATCTTCATATTGGCAAATTTACAAAGATTCAAGCTGCAGGACCTTGAATATAATTAACAACAACAACTAAGAGCATGTGATATGAGAATGCTGTTGTTATAAAATTCTGACAACAAATATATTTTATGCCGTTAGAAAAAAAAAAAAATCGAGCTACATTTGCACCATTGTATTGAGTTTTAAGAGCTTCCTGGTGCTTCGCTTTAGCATAGCAGTAGATTAATAAGAACCTTGTTGACTTTAGCCAGAGCAATAACCACAGGAATGCTTACTTCCAGCATATGTTGCAAACATATGCTGGAAGTCATTTTAGATTCGATTATAGAAGAGATGGGACACATTCAGAACATCACATTCAACAGAAACCCAACTGCAGACGCACGTGTAAAACATCTGAGCCACGCATCTCCGTTGGGATCAACACAGCTAACTATATTAGCTTAAGCGTGTTAGTTGGGGGAACTCTCGAGATAATCCTACATTAACAGCTACAGAACAGAAAACAGGAAAAAAAAAAAAGAAAGAAAAATCAACAGTCAGGCTCGTTAATCTGGCCAGTTGCCTGACCAAGGTTCATTCAGCAGGGGTGCTACTCTATTAGGCAGTTTCATGGTGAGAATAGCATGGGATGGGACAAGACGTGATGAACAGGGATGACAAGGAAGCTGGGACAGCAACACACTATCGCTGGGTGGAAATACCTTGGTTCCCTGCCAGTATGCCCAAATTACAGTCACAGCGTGTTTATTCCGCACTTCTTGTTTTAGACGTCTCAGCTCCATCCGTGCCTGGTGGATGTGGTGGGTGTTAGGTAAGACAAGTTAAAGATGTGAAAAGAGAAAAAAAAAAATAGAGACAGGAAAGTTGAAAAGGAGCAGGGGGAAAAAAAAGATAAGAGGGAGCTGTGTGATCAGCACAAGAAGCAGGATTAAAGGAGAACAGCAGCAATAATATAAAGGACAGGTTTGTTAAAGGACAGACGTTCTGCGATACTGTGGTGCCTTTAGGCTAGAACACAACGTACAACAACAACAACAAAAAAAGGACTGAAGCAATACTGTCAAGTGTTCAAGAGCAGGCTTTTTCAGCACAAGCCAGGCTGGTGTGCCATCAAGGTAAACACCTCGCACTTTGATATAACTCTGCACTTTAATGCATCAGTACCTGGGTGCCGTGCCAGAACGCTGCGATGGTGGTCACTGCCTCTTCACATCTCTTCTGATATTTCAGCTCTCTCAGAAGTTTGCGGGCCTGGTGGAAACAAGCAGACATTTTAATTTTGTTCCCGTCTCGACAGCTCCTGCTACATTTGCTTTTCCCCCTAAAAAGAGTGAATTCAAAGACAGGTGCCCACCTGCCACCCTCTGGTGTAAGACTGAACCACAGTGGTGGCACTCTTGATATTCTGGTACTTCTTTTGTTGCTGTGAGACAGAAAAGCAAAACGTTTCATTATGCATCAGTGATTATCGGTTTTAATTCGCTTTGTATTTTGGGTGCAATTAAGGGGTCTCACAGCATATCGGCGGTACCAAGCTGCCACCACTATCTGGCTCTTTTTCATCAACAGGAACTGGCTGCGGCACTTCCAGCCTCTGTAGATCTTCTGAATGAGCGCGGCGAGGTCCTGCAGGCACTGCTTTCTCTTCTCCTCCAAGAAAAAGAGCTGCAGGAAGAGAAGAAAATTAAGAGTGTAAGACAAAACTGCCTGATCAAAACTGTGTGATATCTGTTGTTAAAAGTTGGCTGTTATCAACATCAAATTATCTCCAGGAAGGTAAAACGTCAGGGAAAGCCAATTTACCCTGAGGGGAAAAAAGGTTTTAAGTTTTAGGGGGGGAAAAAAAACCCATCTCCAACTGAATCACAAAAAAATAGTTTTTGTAAACTGAACAAGTACTGATCCCTCAATGACAAGAACAAAGTTCGGTTTATCTGCAGGTGGAATAAAAAAAGACGTCACTGCTCACACTTGCAGAAAGACAATAAAAATGACCTTTTGATAATTGACTTATCGTCAAGGATGAGACCGCAACATTTATTGTGCTTGTGGAAGGCAGTGGAATTTGTTTATTTTCAGGAAGAACGGGCCTGTTGGAAGTTTCTAGATTTTCAGCCCTTTTGTTAATGCATCCCAAGAGCTTGACTATTAACTCCTGATTATCCAAAACTCTGTCCAGTAAGGTCACGTATTGTTCTATATTTTCTGAATAGAAAAAAAATGGTAACAATTAAGCTAAAGGTGTGGCTGCACTGATTAGCAACCAGAATAAATATGCCTGAGCTCAATGTTTTAGTGATTTTGAAGCTGTAGATATGTAAAGGATGTAAGTTGATCAGATAGAAAAAGCAATTAAAGAAGAAAAATTCTCCCAATGTGAGATCATGTTATTCCAAGCTCTGTTTGGCCTTTTGTTGGTGGGGGAGAAAATACATTCAAACGCTGCAGGCCTGAACAGATGAAGAGCCTGCAAGCGCAGAGTGAAAAAGCCCATTTCCCATGTTATATGGGATGGCTAAGTGAAACCATGTGTCCTCCTCAGAGTGGTGGTTACATGCTAATTGTTGAAGTGGGGGCTCCAAGCAAAGCCCACCCTGCTTTACAAACATCTTACTGTGAGAAAACAAGGCAGCTGAGCACACTGGATTCAACCATTAGACTTTAAAACACAGCTTAACCTACTGGGACACCATGCAGATGTCAAAAATAAACAACCGTAAGGGATACAGAGATGCTTTGCCGTTTTACTAATTAATCGATTTTACCGTTCTCGGGTTCCTGATGAAGATTTTGGAGCGACCATAAGCGAACTCTTCTGCTGGAATCTGGAGGTCAGCCATCAGCACCTCCACTCCTTCCCTGTGGGAAGCCAGGAAAATCAGAGGGGTCATCCACTTGACACTGCAAGTGGCCAGAAACTACATAAGCACAGATAGATACAGTCATGTGAAAAAGAAAGTTTTCACAGGAGTGGAGTGCAGGAAAGAATAAGAGTGCAGTCCCGGGAAAAACTAAGTACAGGCTTACTGCTTCCATAGGAATTAAGAGCGTAAGTAGCGGCCAGGTACTGCAAATCAAATGCACTTGATTAACTGATCATCAGTAGATGCACCTCTATAAAAGCAGTTGTTTTGCTGGTCTAGAGCATTCAGGCGTGTGTTAACACAATGCCACAATCGTCCCAGGAGTAGACCTTCCAGTAAATTCACCCCACGATCAGACTGTGCAATACTTAGAAATAGAAAAATAGCAAAAAAAAAAAAAAAAAAAAAAGAAGCAATAGCTACATCTCAGGCTCTACAGGCCTCAGCATGTCAAACATTAAAGTTCAAGACTGTACAATTAGAGACTGAGCAAATATGGCTTGTTTGGAAGGGTTGCCAGGAGAAAGCCTTTTCTCTCTAAAAAGAACACGACAGCCGAGCTTAACTTTGCAAAGTTGCATCTGAACAAACCACAGAAGTCTAGAACAAGGTCCTACAGACAGATGAGACCGCAAACCATAATGCACAATCACCACAAAATCACAAACAGCAAATCTGAGCAAATACCTCAGAGCAACTGTCAAGCATGGTGGTGGAGGGGTGATGATTTGGGCTCGTTTTGCCAACACCAGGACCTCGGCCCCTCGCAGTCACTGAGTCAACCATGAACTCTGTATAACGAACCATTCTAGAGTCAAATGCGAGGCTCTGTCTGACAGCTAAAACCGGGTCATGCAACAGGACAATGATCCCAAGCACACCAGCACTGGTCCAGTAAAAGTCCAGACCTCAACCTGATTTAATTGCTGTGGCGGGACCTTAAGAGAGCTGCGCATAAACAAATACCTGCAAACTTCAATGAAATGGAGCAACATTACAACAAGTGGGCCAAAACAATGTGAGAGACTGATAACGCCACACAGACAACAGTTACTCCAAGTTGTTGCTGCTAAAGGTGGTTCTATAAGCTACTGAAAATATGAAAATATGTAGCGGGAGAGACTAACATTAAACTAAAACCATACAAAGCTCCCAGAGACAAAGACCAAGGGACCGACGTGTGAGAGAGCAGATTGAAATCACTGATTTCACCAGCAGAGCAGATGAAACACACAAATCTGTCTGAGCGAAGGAGACAGATAAGGATGTAATGTCTGAACATGTTGTGGTTCGGAAAGGTAATGATTCATTTCTTCCAAACAAAGGACAACCGGTGTGACGAGACAGCTGCTAGTTCATTAGAGACCTATTGATAATACAATTAAAACTCTGATAAAACAAGCAAACAACTTTGTTAACACGCCAATACTGTTTTTATATAACACGAGCAAAACAAGCAGCCAGTGCCAGCAATGTTAACACTCATCGTGTCTCCCTCCATCTAGTGAGATAACGTGCAAGTGAATCGACGCATATGCAGAGAGCAGAGGAGGGAATGCACGGAAGTGGCTGTGAAAGAAAGAAGGAACCAGCCCGAACGTACTAAACTGATGTAAAGCTGCTGCTTTAGATCTATGATCTTTAAATCCAGGAAGGGATTTTTTTCATAGGAAACAAGACTTTCAAATATGAAACTTGATGATCACATTCGTTTTTGGTTTTTTCAACTGGAGGAGATGACCTTTAAAGACAAGTTTTTGTGTGTGATGCATGTAATCATGAAGCTGCACACTATTCATAAGGAAAAACACAACCAATATAAACTGCTGTCGAGTTCACCTAATTATTTTCCCTTTTGGTTCCTTCTTGTCTACGGAATGTCCAAGTACTTTTCTAGCAATTGCTGTTTCACATTCACACAGCCACACAGTCACACCTGGGAGTGGACCGCTCTAGCCACAGTCTATTAGTGCTGGTCACACACACTCCACTGGGAATAGATTGAAGTTTAGTGCCTTGGCTAAAGACACCTGGGAGCATTTCTCATTTTCCACACTCACATTTTCAAACTAAAAACTTGAAGGGATTTGCTCTGGCAACCTTCCAGTGCCAAGACCTCTTTTTTATTTTATTTTAACCCTAATCAACTATTCCCTAATGTCACCGTTCAGGGTATAAACAACAATAACCTTGCAGGCCCCCTCCAGTGTGGCCAGGTCTTTTTGCAGAGCATTTTGTAGCGTTCCAGGCAGGGCTCGTAGGTCTGGCGGAAGGCATAGCCTGCTCTTCTCACACGGACGTTCTCCATCAGGCCCAGGTAGCGCACCTGATGGCGGACCAGAGACTCGGTGAAGATGTGGGATGCCTTCTTATCATTGGGCTTGATACAGCTGGAAAGCAAGAAAAAAGGTTGCTCATATGAGGCTGATGTGTAGAGCTTTTACCACAGAGAAATATAATCAAATCACAGTGGGGTTTTTGAGATTAATAATGCTACGGTAGTAAATATAAAAACTTGGCTAGATAGAGAAAGTTACTATCTAGTAACTGTGGTCCATTTTGAATTCACCTCTTTTCACTCTGTTTATACACCACTCTGCATTTAATCACTAGTTATTATTAATTCCTGGTTCTCCCCTCAGCCCCAACTGGTCACTGCACATGACTGCCCCTCCCTGAGCCTGGTTCTGCTGGAGGTTTCTTCCTGTTAAAAGGGAGTTTTTCTTTCCCACTGTCACCAAGTGCTTGCTCATAGGGCGTTTGTTTTGACTGTGTTTAATTATTGTAGGGTCTTTACCTTACAATATAATGCTCCTTGAGGCGACTGTTTTGTTGTGATTTGGCGCAATGTAAACAAAATTGAATTGAATTTTCCATGTAGACTATTAGTTTTGAGGCAGTATTTTAAAAAGAATTTAAATTCAGACTCCAAGTCTAAATCACAAACAGCACAAGCTTATTCAGTATAATCAATATGATCACATTTACCGGATGTAGTTTGGGTTCTTTGTCTGCAGGTTCCTCATCAGTGTGCCCACTGAAGCTCTGAACTGGAACCCAGCAGTTGGGGGTCTCTTCAGATTGACTTTGGCTGGGTTACCTTCAGGAAACAGCTGTTTGATGAGGCTGTGGTTGGCTTTGTACATGGCCTGTGACAGGTCCCGGTATAGCAAGTCATTGTTCTTATCCACAAAGCCCTCAACACGATACAGCACCTAGATGCAAAGGTGAGAAACACAAACTAAATGGTTACTTATTTTTTTTGTCATTTATTTTAATTGTAATAGAACCCTACGGAATTGTACTGTATTACATAATTTGCCTATATTAATCTCTATATAAATGTATAATATATTATTTTTCCATATTCGTCAACACATATTTTGCTCTGTTATTATTCTGCGCTGCCTCCACTACCTTGCCGGCGTAGTGCTGGATGCGGAAGCAGTTGTGTGGCAGGCTGTGGTCGGTGAGAAACTTTGAGTTCTTGCTTAGGCGACTCTCAAAGTGCTGGTGTTCAGCACAGATGGTGTTCAGTTTGTCCAAGAAGGTCTCATCAGTGACCGTCCCAGGCCTCAGACACTCCTCATCCAACATGGCCAAGATGCCATTTTGGTTCTGGCGTAGCAAGAAAGAAAAGGTGCTTTAAGTTCAAACTTGTGAAATGTTAAATATAAACATGTATTATTCTTTCTCGGTTCCTTCCTTGCAAAAAGCTATTTTTAAATAATGTTACAAAAGCCCATTCACCTGGGTCAACACCGTGCATAATTATTTTTAATTACTTAAAATTTGCTTTCATGCTGAATTGGTTTGCAACAGTGCAACATGGACAAATGCAGCAAAAGTGAGTTGTGTTATTTGCTGCACTTGCTAACCAACCAACCATTCCTTAATATTACTGTGTGAAGAATATCAGATGAATGGTTGCCGAGAAAGACCAAAAATAGACACACAAACAAAAACACACATTCCTTTATTTAGCAGTGACAAACCGACTTACGTTCTCAATTAGGTCGCAGATAATAGCATTGTTGAAATATTCAATGTTGGTCCACTCGATGCCCTGTTTTTAAACACACACACAAACACACAGGTTTGTGACCAAGTATTTCAGGCTTCACAGTAGACACACACACAGACATTCCTGCACATTCAAGAACTGATATTTACTGCATGTGGGACAGCTCAGCACACTGCATTTTCAGTGTGCACCTCACTCTAATCTATAACTTTTAAATTATGTGCTGAGTTTAGATCAAGACTGCATACTGTAGCACTTAATATTTACATGGATCTAATGAGAACAAATGTTCCGGGAAGAGAGGGGGGGAAAAAAAGTTAGTTACAGATCTTGTTTCTTTCATCATGAACTTGAGTGCATTTATTGAAAATTATTTAATCAGTCTAAATGTGGCTCAATCAGTTCTAAAGCCATAATTGTTCTTGCCGCTTTGATGTTATGTCCTACAGGCCTTCTCTTCTGCTCTGCCTTTCTCACGTCTAAGGCTGAACCCCAAGTCTCTTTGGAGACTCGAAGAAGGAACACTTTCAATCCTGCCCTCTCAAAAGGATTCACTGGCCCTTGAAAAACCGATTTAGCAGCCATCAACTTCACAGCTGCTAATGGCTTGGTAACATAGGTTGAGGTAAGCAATTGGACAGATATTTTGAAGGGGGAGGGGGCAGATGCACAGGAGCCATAGCTTAAACTGATGGGTGGCCGGTCACATTCCTGATTGGTAATCCTCCCTTCTTGCTCCAGCACTGTGGTATTTTCCCATGCAGTATACTGGAGAGAGGCCAGGAGTGGAATATCATTGGTGGTGGTGTTAGTAGGGAAGTGGTATGGGGGTCACTACGGCTGCACTCATACACAGAACTCTGAAAACAAACAGAGCCTAAAGGCCCACAGTGGGGAGTGTTTACTCTCGGCGGAGCGAGGGATCATTTCCGTCCCCAAGAATCCACAGAGAGAAGATGTGGAGGGAATAAATGGAGCGGCTGTTTGATGACAGAGACGGGAGACAGAGTTTAACCTCTTCTGTTACATTAGATAAATGTTAATCCTAAACAGATGAGTGACAGATGAGTGACAAATGTATCGAGTGCTGGCGTGTTGAATGATGCAGATGCACAGTTGCAGGTGAAAGACCATTACCAGAGGCACAGGCTGTGCTCGAGGGAGAGTTCATTCCTCTATCATGCGCACACAAAGTTCACGAGTAGACAAATCAGAAACTGTGTTGTGTGAATTTACAACCTTACCTCTCTGACATACTCCTCCTGCTCCTCACGTAGGGTCAGTTCAATGAAGATCTGCTGCAGTTTCTCATTGCAGTAGTTGATGATGAACTGCTCAAAGCTGTTGTCCTGTGGGTGTAGCACCAGGAGGATAAAAACAGTTAGGCCAGCTATTGTTAACATGTTGATCCATATGCATTTCAGAGAATTGCTACCACTGAGGGTCTGTACAGTCTGACTTGTTTGGTTGGAAGAAGGTAGAATGGAACGTCTACATATCTGGACATTTTAGAAGGCTTGTCCCCACCCCCTCGCCTTTTTTTTAAGCATTGCACTTCAAGAATCGATGTTTAAAAAATGCTTTGCTATCTTATCGGGAAGTATATTAAATGCTTATCTCTGTCAAATCTGCTTCAGTTTCTAAGACCTCTTCGCTAACTGAAACTCATCTTTCATATTCATTTCCAGTGGATTTGCTCGTTCAATTCGCTTTTTCAAACTAATTTCCTGTTGTGTTTTATTAAAAAGGATGGCTGTACCGGTGCATCCTGGAAGTGAATTCCAAACCTCAGCAGTGAGACTGGTCTTAGAAAACATTTTCAGAACCTGAAAAGTCAAATCTGGCCATAAAATAAACTAGCCTAGCATTACTTTACAATTAATGTTCGATCACATCTCACTGCGCACAGTGACATTTTTAATCTTGGCAACTCCCAGATTTTGAAGCTCTGATATGACACCAGTGCTAATCAGTTTGAACAGACTGTAATCCTGCAGCTCATTCCTTCGATTTGAGGATTTGCCAACTCATTACTTTGACAACTACAACTGAGCAAACGTCTAATCAATCTGGACGTTGAACAACGGATACCAGGAAGTGCTGCGGTAGTACCAGATAATGGCAAATCCTTATCAGAACAAGTTCCTGTAAATTGTCATAGAATTCATTAAACATTGATTGAGTGGTAACTATATAGCAACCTCGATCACTTTTAAATACCCATAACGTTCAGTTATTATCGTCGTCAATCATGACGGTGTTTAGTGGTGAGTCATGCTACTTGGCAGATGGGCTTTTAGCACACTGGGTTAGGTTAACATTTATTTGCTAAAGACACAGCTATGGTTAGCATTTTTAAGTCAGTTTAGTGCAAGAGCTTGGAATCAAGGGCAAAACAAGGTTTCTCAGCGAGCAGGAAATGGGTTACATAGCTACAAGCAGATCCGTTTAATTTTAAAAACTCCATTTCCTTTTACTGAAAAACTAAACACACACACGCGCGCGCGCCTGTTCCAAAGTGGCAGCAGAAGCCTGGCTGAAATATGTCAGAGAAACCAAAACTATTTTTATCTACTGATTTTTATGACAGGTGGTTAATATTCATCGAAGGAAATAACCACCTAAAAATGCTTTCACATTGGTTGACTTTCTCCAAGGTAGAAGAAGGAAGAGTCCTCACATTGTACTTTATATGTTAATATATTACAAAATTAAAGATCAACCAGAGGAAAAAATTAAGTGGCTAGGGGTAATAATCAGGAAACTTCAACATTTCTCTTAACTTTTGCTCCATCTGTACTGTACTGTGTTATGGGAGAATTTAAAGCTTATATAGCTGCCGTTTCTTATGACCACTACGCTACCAAAACAGTAAATAAGTTATTTTCTTTTAAAAGAGCATTAGACGAGAAAATCGAGACAATTGTTACATGTTTGCACAATAACGTTTTATGGTGGTTTTAGTATGTGCTGAGCTACTTTTTGACCAAGGTAAGGGCCAAGGTCTCCACTGATTTGCTGGCAACTTCCTGCTTGGTGTTATGCCTCTAATATCAGAATGATTCAGAAAGTAAAGGGCATATCTCAAGATAATAATCCAGTTTTAAACTAATAGCTTTAATGTTATACTGTTTAAAAACAGAAGCCAAATACAGACACAACGCATTTAGTCATATTAAACTGCAAAAAATTAGCATTGAAATCAACATGTATTCATATGACTTGTGTAAAAATGTTAGAAACACCTCTCAGTGCAATAAACAATGAACTCCAAACCAACATTGCACAGTATCCTTTATACATGTAGGAGTTATTGTAGGCCTGTTGTGTTAGAGTGCATTAGTGTGAACTTTGGGGTGCTGATGAAACTGACAGTCGAGTATATGATTTTGGTCTATGCGCAGGCTTCTTTAGCATTTTTCAGCCATGTGGCTACACTGCACACCAGGAACCCTGAATTGTCTTTAACGGGGAGGCGAATTAAGTCACAGCATGCACGCTGCCACAGCAAACAGGCCGGTGCAGGTGTTACTTACTCCATTCTGGTGACCCAGACACAACACAACAGTCAGAGGAGAGGAAGGACTTGAGAGTGAGTGGGGGGGTGAACAAGCAGGGATATGAAAAAGACATGAACATGTGGGGGTAGGGGAGTGAAGGCATCAAGCATCAGAGCAAAAAAAAAACAAACCAAACATTTTGTGTCATCATTCCTGCTTACAATGAGCTCAAACTGTCTCACGTGTGTTTGCATGCAAATATTTACATGCAAATTGTTATCAATATGGCTTGTGGTGCATTAGTTCGTATGCAATTAGCATAATGGAGCTTTCTATTCTATATCTTGCTGTACTATGTGATGATGCTGAGTATCAAAAACACCTTTGACAGTACATCAATAGCATGTATGAGTTGAGGAAGTGTGTATTGAGCGGCGTACTGGTGCAGAGGACATTTTTCTAATGTGAAATGCTGATTTTTAGCATTAAAATCCCGTTTCCATAAAAATCATTTCAACCCTAGGAGCTAAAAAAGCTGAACTAATCTGATCTCAGTGTGGTTTTATCAGTTCTCCGTTCTTGCTGATAAGCTCCACACAGGTACCAAAACATGCACGCAAATAGCCAAGGGCAAAATTCTTTTCCTTGTAATAAAAATGTTTGGGTGGTCTGATTCTGTCCTTGTGGCCTGTCGGAACAAAAAAGAGCTGGTTTGATCTGCCATTTCTCTTACCTCAAATATTTCAAAGCCATAGATGTCCAGCACACCCATGACCTTGTGGCGAGCTTTAGTTTGTGCCTGCAGGGAGACAATATTGTTAGCATTAGGAATAAGGTACAACGGTGCAGTACTGTCAGGTTAATGAAATAAAAAAAAAATATGCCTGTCATCACTTACTTTTATGCTTTCATTGATTCTGGTAACTAGCCAGCTAAACAAGCGACTGTAGAGATTTTTGGCAAGGGCATCTCGAGCATAGTAGGCCTGTGAATGACATTTTCACGATGAAGTGACAATAAAGCAACCAGCAGAAAAGCAGCGACTCATTTCATTATGTCTATCCTCGCTCCATGAAAAAAAAATGAATTACTCAAACTTTAAACTAACCAAAATTTTGATTACACAGATTAAAAGGAAACTACCAACAGAGGGCATATATTAATGGAAATATAAGTATTATAAAGTCAGGTTAATACTCTGAACCATTTCCCCTTCTGTTTATGGACATACATGGCCCATGTTTGCAGCATTAATGTTACATGAGCACTCTGAATCAACTCAATAACCTCTAAAATATGACCTACATTTGAATTTCCAGGAGGAATACCGCTCATCTATAATGGAGAGGTTTTCATGTAGAATTGACATGGATCAGAATCAAGTCAAGGGGGAGAAATGGTCCTTTATCCTTTGATGCATTGTGCTTGTGTGTGTGTTAAGGTCAAAACAAGTGGGACAGAAATGAGCAGTTAAAAGTGGTGCAAGAAAGAAGTTTGTCTGACCTGGGCCACATTCAGGGTAGTGGAGACTTTCTCCATTTTAGCCTCTACTGTTCGGTAGCTGAACGCCCTCTCCAGCACTGACTGTTCGATCCCCAGCAGTTCACACATCTCCTTTAAATCTTCAAGGCAGACAAAGGAAACAAATTATGAAGGAAAAAAAAAAAAAAACCCAAACAAAATGCTTCTGCAGACATCAAGAAAAAGAGATCTAAATCTCACCTTGTTATGGTTCTTATTCTACATTTTACACTAAACATCAAAGTGCACCATTGTGAGTAAGCCGTGATAAGGGCTGGATGGAAACCACCTTTTTAAGGCTCAACACTTTTTTTTTTATTTTTATCCCCGACAATGCAACGCTGCCACCGGTAGAATTGAATAAAAAAGCAAAAACACAAGGCTCGTCTGAATAACGCTGCAGTTGATCATTAACAACACAGTTTTTGATTCATGTAAAGCATGGAAGTGGGACGGACGCGCAACAGTCACTGAGGGACATATGTAAATGAATTATTTGCCTAAAGAACAGATGCGCGAGTCATGCACAACTCTTGTCACGCAAATCATAAACACACAAATATTATGTTTTAGAAGGACCACAGAAGAGTGCAAAGCTGCCAACAGGAGGCAGTGACTCTAGATGAGGCCAACTGGGCATATGGTTCCAAAAAATGCTTACAATAAGTCCTCTGAATAAAAATCAATAAATAAGATGAAAAATCTTTCAACTGAAGACATAAAAGCATCGAGCCCACCGTTTTTGTCTTTGACGCGGCTCTCATCGGTGCCATTGCAGCGCGACTCTGGCTTGAACTCTATGTTGCCGAGCTTCAGCACGGCTGCCACCAGCTCCAGCACCGACTGCACCTCATCCTCCATGAAGCCCACGATCTGCATGGCGTTCTGGTGGTGGGGATAAAACCGCAAAGGAAAGGGAATAAAAAGTCACTGAGTACCAGGAGAAGAGTTACAAAGGGGAACACCTATAAATGTAAGGTCTTCTGACAGTCAGTCTGCTCTTTTGTTATATATCACCGCTCCGTCAGCACTGTGATTAGTGCTCTCAAGATAATGAGTTTCTCAAAAGGGTATACACTTTCAGCACTGAAGTCACATTACCACTCAAAGTTTATACACGGGGGAAATACACAAGCAAAATCCCAAAAAACATATCAGATCAATCTATCACAACACCTGAAATGACATATTTGAATATTTAAATGTAACGAAATCCCGGTCCATCGTACTACAAACATGAAACTACTTCTTCTCATTTCCTGGATCACAAAAAACACACACAGGTAATGAAGTTATGAATGAAAAACACTGAGCCAAACATCAAAATAAACATTTAAAGAAAAGAAAGCGTGGCTTTAACTGCAACAGAAAGTGGCATGTGGCGGGACTCATTGTTTAGAGGGAATGTCCTCTTGTGTTTCCTGCGGCGAAATGCAGCTGCAGCAGGAGCAGTGTTAAAAATTCTGGGGGAGTTGATGAGAAGCAGGATGTGAAGTGCGGGAAAATGAGTACAGTAGACTGTGACAGACTGCAAGGGGCTTATACAGTAGCTGAAAAAGGCATGCTGAAACAGGCCTGACGATTCAGGACAGTAGACGGAGTTCCTTATAGACACAACATCCTACTTGTTACCATCAGTAAGGATGAGAACGCGCGGCATTACAAAGACAAAACAGTGCATATTTGTGCACAATTTGAATAAGAGGAAACAGTTATCTTTTTCTCCTGTGGTTTTCCCATTAGAACAGCTGCTGCCACCATTCGGTTACAATGTAAACCAGTGCTGAATTCTGGTTACATGCTCAGGGCGGTTTTTTTCCCGTGTTTAATCAATACAAACCAGTCTTTAATTCACCTTCAAGATCAAAGTTCACCTGGTTTTGCAACAGGTGGGAGGGACACTGGTGTGAAGTGTTTACACAACCAAGAATACTGACGATAAGGCGCGTTTGTTCGTTTGTTGCGTCCTGGAGATAAAAGGACAAATTAGACTGCCTCCACGCTCCGCTGCATCACGCCAGGTTAATATAAATCCTGTACAAAGGTTCGTCAGTGCTGACTGGAGTCGGTCCTGCTTGAATGGGCTCTGGTTTGTTTGGTTTTTAAGAGCCAGCATGCAGTCTGAGGTTTAGAGACCTCTCAGTATGAGGTCTCTAGAAGTCATATGTCCAAATATATATACATACACACACACACACACACACACACTACTCACTCTGACTGTCCTGAAGTTGGCCGCATCATCCAGCCCATTGACCACAGCAGAGTCCAGGCTCAGGTAGTTGTACTTGCTGAAGTCCCGGTCCAGCTTTAGCTTCCCTTTGACACACAAATCATGTGGTTGTGATTTGAGCTACATTTATTTAAAGCACTGATTTCATGCAACACACCTACGCTCCCCATAGTTTTGTAAAGGTGGTTTGCAAAGATGGTAAATCAAATAACCAGCTTTAAAAATAAAAAAACAAAAGAAAAAAAGAAAAAACAATTGATGGTGTTGCCTTAGAAACTTTAGAAAAATGTGTTTAACCCCCAGGGTATCGCCATCCTTTGATTTTTACTCGGTGTATTCAAACACTGAGTTATTGCTGTGAACATTATCCTGCAAGATCAAATTGCCCTCTTAAAAGTCCCCGTATCATGTAGTAAAGAAATCTATTCCTCTTGTAGGCGCATGTGTCAGATTTCATTCGTAGTTGCATTAACAATAGCTAAACCGAGCCTCATTGACGTGCGTGCTCTACAATGAATGACCATTATATTGTTGTCCTTTGTTAAGAACATTAAACAATACCCGCTCGCAGCAGAAAAGCAAACAGCGTTAACAGGTTTCACTGCCAGTCTTTGTTCTCTGTGGTGTTTATTAGGCAGGAAGGTTGAGTTATTAATGTATTATCCATGTGCTCGTGCAGCTGCAGCTCTGACAGAAAAAGGCTTTACATCATTATTTAACGTAAAGAATGGCACATTGGTGACTACGGAAAAAGTACACAAACTTCACGCTTATGTTAACCTTTCCAATTTGGCATGTGACACCTAAAACAAAAGAGTAAGCAGAACATCCAACAATGGCAGGTCTTTTTTTTTAAATTCATACTGCCAGTATCCAGAGATGTGCATGCTTTGAGGCCTTTTTTTTAAAAAAGTATTTAAAGTGGCATTTATCTCAGATCCAGGATCCTAAGGCCTCTTTGTTCTTTTAGTTTGGTCTTGTTCACGCCGCCATTCAACTGCCTTTTCCAGCAATTTTACTCACTGAGTGTGTCGTCTGAGGCTCCAGACAAAAGCTGATAAAAGACGTGGAAGTTCCTCTCTCCTCTTGGCTGCTTCACCACACGTGACTTCTCCAGCAGATCTAAAACGAGTGAAGGAGAACAAAAAGAAACAATGACACACAAAGACAAAACAGAAGCCTTCGCAGGAAACCTGCCTGCTCTGACTCTCAGAGGTGTCCCCTAGTAGTAAATATTGAGCTGACCCCACCTCCAGAATTAAGGTTGCCCAGTCTGTATTTATTGAGCTCCTTGTCCAATGATTTTTTTTTTTTTGTTGCCAAGGTGACCAAACCAATGTTAGTAATTATCTCTGTGTGTAAACACCACAGGAAGTACGCAAGGAAAAAAAAAAAACGCCACAATATCAAACGTCAGCCCTTTCTCCTTGGCTACCAACCAATGGTAACTACCTGATTAAAGAGGGACCCATCAGCCTCTCACCGCATTAGGAGGAGTATGATCTAATTAAAGCCCAACTGCACTGCTCAGCAACATCACAGGGCTGCCAGTCCGGCTGAACAAGCATTCAAATTGTCTATTTTAAAAACATCTTATTTTAGAAAACTTAAAGAGTTTATTTTATACTCAAGTGAACTTTTTTTTTTGGGAGGGTGTCCACATAAACTACCATAGTAACTGGCCAAATATCTAGTCATGACAGCAAGAAATAAAAACTGCTGCTGGTAAGGCTGGTAAACCCCTGGTATTTAGGACTATTTAAACACTGACTCACAAATCAGTGGGCGAAGAGAGGGCTGAAGTATTTATTATTTCATACTATGGCTGTAGATACACTGCAAGCACCAAACTAGAGAGCCCTTCAAAGACCCCGGGTTGTTAGGGTTAGCAGTGGATCAGGCCAAATGTGAATTTGTGACACCCACTGGCAATGAATCACTTAAGGGGCTCCATAAGAGCTAGCACATCAATAATACAACATCCATGACTGAGAGGCTGTCGGCAGCAATATAAAGCTGTGATTAAAGACACAGAGAGAACAAGACAAAACTCCACTGAAGAAGCAGTTCCTTTATCTTAGTCAGGGGTTTTTTTTTTTTTTGCACCCTAATGTAGACAGCTTTTTGACACCCCTCTGGCAAAAAGACAAGCAGGAGGGCAATGAATAGCATCTTTTTATTCCCATGCTAAGTGACTTTAAAACAGACAAGTCCAAACTCTTTAGTCAGCCTGCATTTACTTTTAAAAGCAGCAAGGTTTCCAGTTTCCGCTGTAAAGCATCCTGAACGCCATTTATTTAATTCTCTGTTCGCAACATGTTCCCTCAGACTAAGATAAGCAGACGCACATTAAAGCGTCAGTGTGGGGACAATATTATGTTATGTTGTGACTAAAAGCATGCCAAAAATGTCTTACCACTATCATTACCAAAGCTACTGAGAACTGCCTTCTCATAAATTACAGCCATCTATTCTCAGTCGTAGGAAGCAGCGAAGGCTTCGAGGATGCGCGTCTAGAAAATAATGAGCAGAGACGCGAAAAGAGATTCATCCAGGCCTGCCCCTGTAAGAGCATCTGTCGAGCTCGCCCAGCTCTGTCTGAAGAAGTCACATGTCGGTGGCTACTTTTCACAGACAATCCCTTGTGTTTGACTGACTCGGGCAAGCAGACAGAGGTTCATTTGTGTCTCAGCCATCAGCTTCTGTCTTTGTTTCTGTGACCTCTGCTGGGGAAACCGGCACAGACAAAACAATGTGAACAGAGGCGAGATCAAACCAAAACACAGCAACAGAGCCGAGAGAAGGAAAGCTGGTAGCCGGAATGATCCCTCTGCGCTTAACGTTTTACTAATATTTAAAATATCAACCAGGAAAGACATTTTCTTTCCATTTTATTACTCACAGTTGCTGATGACTCCGCCCAGGGGATCTCCTTTGAAGTCAAACTCAATATCCATATACTTTCCCTGAGGGGTCAAAGAGCAGCAGTTAGCTTGAAACTTACAGAAAACTTTATTTATGCTTTTATTGCGATTGTCGATGTTTTAAAAACGTCATATGTTGTCATGTTACAACAAGATGAGTTTCACCCCCTGCTCATGAGTTCACGTCAGGTCAAAAAAAAGTGTTATGAGTACAGCTGCCAATCTTAACAACAACTAGTAAAAGATAACAGGAAGAAATAACAGTTTTTTTCCTGAAGAACTAAAAATGACATTTTGGGCTTCTTTTCACACTCTCTCTGAAAAATGGAAGCTGAGACAGAGAGTCTTGTGTGTTTAATTTTTTTCCCCCCCTCTCCTCTGATGTATTAATAGCAGACAGCACCCCTGAACAGGCCAAGCTCTGCTGGTAAGTGGGTTTTAGCCAAACTCAATAAGCCTGCTGCACTCAGCAAAATGAAGAGACAGCTTGATTTAGAGTTTTCTGATCAACTGATGGTGCTCCGATGAACTGATATCTGCTGAGCAGGCCCGAGATTGTTGTCTAAAAATAAACAGATCAGGGGCATAATCCGTTATAATGCTCCCCTGTTACAACTGCATGTCCGTGCGCTGGCATGTGCTGCCATCTACCAATGTAGGTAGATGATTAAAGGCCTTGTACAAAGTGACACTAAAACTGGGACAGGAAAGGTACATTGGCAGTGGTGGTGGTGTTAGCCTATGAGTTGGAACAAGCTGGGATAAAAAGAAAGGAAAAAAAAAAAAAAAAAAAAACTTCCTTCGGGGGGTTGGGGGGGGGGTGTTACTGAAATAGACTTTTTGGATGTAATGCCATCTCCTAAGATGAAGTGACTTTTCGTTTTGAAGAAACTGCAGCTAACTAAACATTCATGTTAGAAATATTTTGAAATGAACAGAAATAAAAATCACAGGCGCTCCTACAACATCAGGCATCCCTAAAAATACTGAGCCAAGGAGTTTACCTACTACCTGGATTTAACTTGATTTCTGGATATCTGTCTGACTGTACAAAGCTACTGAGTCACCCTTATGAAGCCATATCTACGTTGGAGATATGATTACATTTCTCATGCTTTCTCATTCGGTAACAGCCCGATTCAGAGATATACAAGCTACAGAAGAAATGAGCAGCGCAGGGTAGGTGAAAGGCCTTGTCCTGCATACTTTATGTTATTTCCTGGGGCCATTTAACATGTGCACGTGCACTGTATCAAATGTGCAAGCCCTGCTCTGACAGAGAGTGTGTGGGCTGGTCTACTGGAAAGATCCAATAAATGTCTCAAATTACATGGGAACACATGCAAGAAAACCTCACCTGCGATACCAGTGGCTACTGACACAAAAATTATTACCTGTATTTCTTTTTTTTAAATCATAGCTTTTCCAGGACGTGTACGTGCATGACAGACTTGAAATGTTGTGAAATTCAAACCAGCTCACATTAAAAAAAAACAAAAAAAAACCTCAGGCATTTTTTTTAAACTGTTAAGCTTTTGCAAATAATGTCAGATATATAGAAAACAGCATTTTTGTGCTTTTGCTACCATACCAGTGTACATCTCGCAAAGTGGAATTTATTACAGGGAAGACTGATGCGCGAGAAATTCACACAGTAAAAAGGATAAAAAAGTAAGCATTCATGAAATGAAACTATTCTGGGAAAAGGTAAAAAAAACAACAACAATTACTTAACACACAAGACTGAACGCGACTGTGTGTGTGTGATATTCAGCAAATAGTCTCATTACTAAAGAGATCATCTTATCAAACAACAGAAGCTAATTCTGGATACTTACAAATCTTGAAGAGTTGTCATTCCTTACTGTTTTAGCATTTCCAAAAGCTGAACAGGGGAAAAATAGAAGAAAAAAAATCAAAATATAGACACAATTAATTAAACAAATACATGCAAACATTATAAATAATGCAAAACCTGTGCAAATAATCATAATTTATGCAAATAATGTGAGAATGAAGTTATTGCCAATTCATTACAGAGCGGCCATTAAGAACATTCAGAACCTTTGTAATGATCCTTAACATTATGCCTCAGTCCAGCTAGCTGTCAATCATATATGGCCTGGATGTCAAAGCCATTTGTAGTGATGAAGCCCCATAATTCTGAGTGGATTAAGCAAAGCACCAGGGCTTTCCAGGCTTAGGACGGGCTGACCCTTGATGTCACGCCACATTCAAGTCAAAGTGCTTCAATATGTGTTCCTGCTTGTAAATAAACATAACTAACAAGTTATAAAGGGTTCATTAAGTATTAATTTCTGTGTATGACATAAACGCACGCGTATATACTACAACCTTGTGTTTTGTGCATAATCGAGCCTTTCAGTCTTTTCTGCTGCGAGGACCTTTCCATTTGCTTCACACCACATTTCTACATAAAAACGCCATTAATGTGTCATGCATTAAAGTCCTATTAGCATAACTGCTTAATTGCTGATAACAGCTGATTAATGTGTGTTTAAGTCAATGGTTAGTGTGAATGTGTGGGCTACTACTCTGGTAAGAGAGAAGCCAGAGGGAGAGGAGAACAGGGACTAAGAGGGCTGGAGGAAGATAAAGAGCAATAAAGGAGAGAAATCAGAGCCAAGAAATGAAAAGGAAACAGAGGGTGACAAAGAATGAAATCTATACATATTTTGAAAGAGACAGAGTGTCATAGAGAGCAAGCGTGTCCCCCCCTTTCCCCCTTTTTAGTGTTAGGGCAGTTAGATTGACGTGAGCTAAACTCTTGCAGATGTGCGGGGTTTTCTGAAGCAACCCGGGCATACAGCTTCATCATTCATGGGCATTTCCTGTCCACTGCCCCCAATTAAAATACAGCTGTTTATGTGCCAGAACTGAGCTGTGGGAATGTGTGTGTGTGTGTGTGTGTGTGTGTGTGTGTGTGTAGCGCTCTGTTTAGCTAAGAAAATAAAAGTGTGCTATACAGTATTTATAAGATCCCTAAAGTTATTTTGCAGATGAGTAAATTGTCTGTGATTAAATTTTCCATGGTTATATAATCATCTGTGTTTATGGATTACTGCTAAAAGAAACATTTTGTAGGTTGTGTGACTTATGTGTGTCAGATAGCTAAACACCAGGAGCTTTGCATTTATAAAATTTATTCATTTTTCCCCCCGCTGTATTATGCATTAAAAACCAAGCCAAAACATCAGAGACCACCATAAAACACTATACAGTAACTATCACACAGTGGGCAGCAGTTTGCAGCGTATTTGCAGCCAGTCTGCAAATATGCTGCACGTTGCTTTTGTTTTGTAAATGCCGGCTAAAGAAAGCTGCTTTTCTCAGCTGCACTTTGAAGAGCTCCTGAATTAGAGCAGTCCTGGCAGCGCCTTAACATAGATTCACTCTGCAAATGTGAACTTCAGACAACCCAGCTCCTGAATTGGGACGCAGCTTGGGCATCTTCACTCACCCTCCAGCACGGGATTGGACTGCAGCAGCTGTTCCTTGACCTTATTCACCTCGTGGCCCTTCCCACACACTGCTGCCACATACGACATTACCAGCTTACTGGCCTCTGAAACAAAATTAAAAACACACACATACACACACACGTGCGCGCACAGATAAATATAATGTGAATTTCGGGTGCAAAGCATTTGCCAGACATGACTGAGGGACAAGTGCAGAAATGCCTACCCCATTTCACCATTCCCTATAAAAATCCCCCTTACATCATCTCCCCTGACAGCCATCAGCGCAGGGTGGGGATCATTTATTAGTCTTAGGGTTCAGAGCAGAGGAAGGGGTCCCATTACAAAGACTTGCTTTGTTAAATTAGATGATGACCAGGATTGCATCATATTATCATCATTCAAACTGCTGATTACATTATAGGCCAACAAAAAGCACTGGGAGGGAAAAGGAAAAAAAAAAAAGAAAAAAAAACTTTGTAAGCTCCCTCTCCGCATCTCATATGATTTAAAAATGCTCCAGCAGACTGTACTGTAAGTAAGCCACAAAATAATTTTCTGCATGAGGAACGTGACAGTCTCAAAAAGCTGCTTGTCCTGTCTGAACAAGTGACAAGCCTTGTAGGATGACTGCTGGCATCAGGATCATCTCTCCTGACCAGAGAGGACAGTGACCCAGAACTGATGGTGTGTGACGCGTCAGGGAAGGATAGAAAAGACCTTCACAGTAGTTGTCAGTACAGATTGCTGATTAGTCTGGCAAACAAACAACTCGGGACATGCTCATACTTTTATCTAAAAGTAGACAAAAGGTAGGCAAATGTTTTTTTTTTTCTGAGTTACAAGCTGTAGAGTTTAATCCTCATGTTGTTATCTCAGGTTACTCAGTCTTGCAGACCATAAAACTGTTATGTCTCCTGCACACTGTGATGGCATCTGATAATCACTTTTGTCACATCTCCTTGCTTTTATACAAGCCACAGTAAGACAGAACATGAGTGGGGAAAAAATCCATGCAGACTTTAATGTCAATGACCCATATCGATAGGGTCGGTTTTGATGGCCTCATTTCACTACAGGGCTTCAGGACTGATGAGATTACTGAAATCCAAATTTATCTCTGACTTGGCTCCAGCAACAACTTCTTGGAGTAGGTCCCCCCCCAAAAAATCCATGAGAGGCTTTTAGTCCAAATAAAAGGTTGGTGCATCATTCAAAACACATGATCTGTCTAACTGCACTGTGCCCTGTATTGCTTTGTTTTGGGAGTATTCCACTGTTGTATCACCAAGAAATGATCGTGATTAAGGATAACATTCTTACACAGTGTTAACAGTGGCTAAAGTTATGTTGTGAAATCTGAGCTCCAGCCAGAGATCAACATAACAAAAGTTGAAACCATTTGGAAAACGATGAGTCACATTATCAGTGGGCTACGCAAATGCATCCGACAAAGGAAATATAAAGATCTGTTTGCACTTCTTGGCTTGAATGATACTGTACTTAAATGTTATCTTAAATCGAAAAGTCATCAGTTTAGACGTTGTGGATCAGTTCCGAGACATACAGTAAGGCCTAAAAGTGGAGTGTTTATTGAACCTTCTGATAACTAAAAAAAAAAAAATTAGGACAACCTTGGGTGTTTGTACAAATAAAAGTGACTTGGCTCGATGCATTTCTTGGCATAAAACACACAGCTTCACATTTCAAGCGTGAAAGGGTCAAGTTCTGAATTCTAAGTATGAATGAACGTCTGTAGCTGCACTGTACAGGAACAGATTTTATGAGCACACTGCAGCAGCATTTCCAAAGTCTACGCACAGACAGCTACATATACGCCGTTACCTGTGACACAGCACAACACAGGAAATACCATTCCTCTTCTGTTTCTGTACGGTATGCGAGACGGCTCCAGAACATGGATACGCCATCATAAAAAACAGAAATAAAAACTAAGGCGCAAGAATATGGGGGTGGGGTATGGGAGGGAAGAAAAGCATCAGAGGCTCCATTTAGTATTTCCAGTCTGATGGAAAGTCCAACCTTTAAGTATTCTTAACAGTGTAAATGTTGCTGATTGAATCTACCTTATGTAGACAATATGACTAAACCATAACCATCTGTTTGCTGCTGGTCTACTTTAATATGTCTACCTTTATGATTTTATGGGAACAGTGTTATTATCAGTTTCATGTACTAACATGATGTTCTCAAAACTGGCATCAAGCTACCTTTTATGGGGGCATTATATACCACAGCCCTTATCGTCCTCTTTAGACATACCTTTTGACTACATTGGACAATACCCCATCAGCCTTTTAAGGCTGAGGGTTAAAAATGAGCACTTACCAGTTTTCCCAGCTCCACTCTCCCCTGTGATGAGAATGCACTGGTCCTTGTCCTGGTCTCTCAGTGAGCGGTAGGCCTCGTCTGCCAAAGCGTAGCTGGAAGACAAAAAGCACAAACTTAGAAGCCTTCACGTTACAATTACATGCCCCACACAGCTAACTTATGTTCATTCATGTACGTTCTAGGACATTTTGTCCTTTGGGAGTTGAGGTAGTTCAGAGCTATTGTACGCTTATGTGCCAGGCCACATGGCATCCGCCCTAATCAATAGCATGTGACAACATTGGAAACTAGGTTGGATCTGGACATCTTGGAGTTCCAAAGAACTGGAGCTGCAGCTTTATTTAGCAACTGTGGTTGAATTGTCCTTGGGATTTGGCTTTGACAATAGATGATTCCCAGCCTCTTTTCTGAAACATAATTATTGAACTAATGTCACTGAGGCACTGATTTGTGGTACATATATTTACACATATATTGAAATTGTTACATAAAATGCATCATTAGGAATTTGCCTGCTTTAATAATTTACTGGAAGGTGCCCGAATAATGAAAGAAGTCATCACAACATAAACCTAGGAGATAAGTTAGTGACACAAAGATAAAAAGAGAAGATCTCATCATGAAATTAAATCTATTGCTTTACATTCCAGAACAATGACACAAAAGGAAAAGTGAAAATGACTCTTGCAGTTTCACCCCCACTGAAATCCAGAACAATATATTAGTTGTTCTCTTTATGCAGGCAGGTCCTTTTGATTGTTTGAGAGAAGGGTGTGGATGGTGTGAGGGCCATATCACAATGACAACATTTTATCTTCTGTGGCAAATTCGTCTGTAATTTTGACGCGTTATGCCCACAGAAAAGGATAAAGCTGCAACAATAACTTTTCTCAGCTTCCTTTTGGCAAACAAACAGTCGTTTACAGTTTGTCAAGAACTATGTTCTCCTCTGACAGGGCGCGACACTGCAAATTAGCTGTTCCTCACCACCCTTTGGCTTTTATCACTCAGGAATTTGGTCCAAAGCAATACCTGTGATTGTGTGGGGGAAAATGTTGCATGCAGAATAAACAAGTGCAAATTAAGAAAAAGCTGCAAACTAGCCCAGCAAAACAGAAGTATTCCAGACCCGTATGGGGCGATGATTACCAACCAGAGAGAAATATGTCAAGTTATTATTTCTTGAAATTGATCATGGGTTACAAGTAATGAA
>JAVDPK010001750.1:578153-603838 GCA_034780415.1 Cichlasoma orientale | reverse complement strand
TATATATTCCACAGTCAGCTGTTAGTGGTATTATAACAAAGGGGAACTGATTGGGAATGACAGCTACTCAGCCACGAAGTGATAGGGCACGAGTGGGGTCAGTGGATGCTGAGGCACATAGTGCATAGAGCTCTCCAGCTTTCTGTAGAGTCGATCACTACAGACCTCCAAACTTCACGTGGCCTTCAGATTAGCTCAGGAAGAGTGCGTAGACATCAGTGTCTTGCCTGACCTCACAAATGCTGTTCTGGGAGAATAGTCAAAATTCCCAATAAACACACTCCTAAACCTCATGGAAAGCCTTCCCAGAAGAAATTAAGTTGTTATAGCTGCAACGGGTGGGCTGATATCATATTAAACCCTATGGATTAAGAATGGGACGTCACTCAAGTTCATATGCGTGAGAAGGCAGATGAGCAAATAATTTTGGCAATATAGTGTATATATAAATTTGCATCACAAAGACAAAACACAGATATCTTAATATCTCCTATGTCTACTCATCCATAGAATGAAGCGTGTTGATTTCGATTAATTGGTGCACATTGTGAGCTATTGAGAATCAGAGTAAGTGGCAGAGTTAGCGCCTCAGCGAACACCCAACAAGTTCGCCTTTATCTGTTTCTTGCTGATAGGAGACAGTGGGACTAAGTCATGCAGATTGTGTGTATTAAAACAGCCACTCCATAAAACTGTTGAACTGTAATGCATGCACACACATAATAAGATGTAGCAAAGCGAAGACATTTTTTACAGAATCGGTACAACAGCGGACAGTTTATTTTGAAATGTTAAATCTGTATTTACCAGATTTATATTCTTTCAAATGAATTACACCTAAACTGTACAATTCTCAGTTTGCTACTGCATAGACGACCACGCTTTGCAAACTGCACTGCTTAAGAATATTTCAGTTTTATTTTGATGCTTTCCAAAAATTTAAGAGCTTATTTTGCTTTATAGAAAGAAAGAAAAAAAAAAACCTGGAGGCAGTGCATCCTCATTTTTATTCTTTCTCTTTTTCATATGGTTGATAAGTTAGAAACATCTACACTCATTGAGGTTATAATGAATTCTGTTTTCCAACATCAAGACTGTTTCCTTGTAAAGTAGAGCGAGCAAATTGTGTGGCTGCTATAAAAGCACACAGTACACAATATCTGGTAATGTCGACACCGGCTCTGAAGAAAAGTAGCCTTTTCCCCAAGAGCCTGGTACCTGGGTGGTATGAATAGAAAAGAAAATATCGTGCGAAATAAAGAATGAAGGATGATGAAAACATCAAACATGTAGTGCTTGGCCTCATCAGCAAGCATCTATGAATACAGAGGTGAAACTCCCGTCGCTTTGAATAAAATATTCTTTTCCCAAAGTGTGTACTTGGACCAGCATCAGTGAATACGTAAGGCTTGGCCGCAGGTTTTAAAACATATATACCGTCCGCGTGATTCTGATTTCCGCCTCTTTGTATTTTTCCATTAGAGAGGAGAGGTGTAGTAAATTTTTTCTCTTTTGATGAAACAATGAATTCGTGAAATTGAAAACCAGAGTTTGGAGTGATGCTATGATGAAAAAAAAAAGGGGGGGGGGTGGTCAATTTGAGTACATTCTTGAGCTGATATAGCACTTGAGGTATTCTTTTATGGGAATGAGAATCTTCAGTTTAAGTGATATATTTGAATACTTGGTATTTGGTTGTTGGCTGCTTCAGTGGTTGCTCAAGCGTCCTCCAGTTGTTCCGGTAAAATACTTTACCAACTGAGAAAAGCGAGATGAAGAAAGGAGTTAAATGTATAAACTAAACTTAGCACAAAAAGTAAGGAAATTTGTTTTTTGGTCAATTATTTCTGCCACTGCCAAACAGCTTATTCTGTTTGGCAGAGAAGATTTGGCAAGTTTTTCATGGGCGCAACCCACATACTCAACTCTTCTGCTTAACCCACAAATTCATTTTCCTTACAGATGTGGCTCCATTTAAGGGCAAATAAACAGGCTTTCCAACAGTGTAAGATTTATCGACAAGAAGCAAATTTCCTTACTTTTTGTATAGGCAAGTTTATTTCTTTCTTAAGATGGTTCTGTCCAGTTTTCAAAATAAGATCGATTTAATCCGAGCACACAAAGACGACCAACACGTTGTGGATCCAGCCGGCACTTCTGTTTATTAAATGGATCTGACAGTGTGACAGCCTGTTGCAACAGGGCAGAACTGACAAAGGCTTTTCAGTGAAAGTAGCAGCGGTCACATGCTGAAACTAACAAGCACATGAGCGAAACAAAATGCCCTTTTCATGAAATGTTTGTTTTATTTTGTCCACCCGCTAAAGCTGACAACCTAATGGTTTGATTCAATTATATTTTTAAACCTCTTAGTGCGTGACTACCAGTAGTGTAAGTGGCAGGGCATCTCCTGGCACCATGCGGCTAAATGCTCTGCCTTCTAAAGTCCTATTCATGTTTTCCGACTATCACTCTGTCGCCGCTTTCAGAACACATTCGGGCACTCCAGCCAAGACGCCACGGTGCGCTGTGCAGCCAAACATTTCATTGTTTACAACAGCAGCCAGAGATAACAAGCCCGAACGCTGACCACCATCAACTTGGTATTTTTCTTAGAGTGTTGCTGTAAAACAGAAAGCAGAGATGTGATGAAAAAGCCTCTCCACTGCCTCTGATAAGACTAATGAAAATGGAGCTTAAATTGTCATGGATGACTGCAGCTATTCAATTAAATCTGCACAACACCTTTAAAAATGCTCTGACAAAAAGCACTTCTGAACGACTTAAGATTTTACTGCAACTAATACTAATAACAATAATAATCTTTTAATAAGCAGTTTAGTAATCATTTAGATTTTTTTCTTTCAATAAAGTTGACTTTGTAACATTGTAACACTGTATGTAACATCAATAATGTTAATGATGTTAACTGCACAATCTCTGTTTAAAGTTGACTGACTCAAAGCACTGCTTTCCTAAATCCGTATGTCCTCTGGGAGCTCATTCCTCTTTTGCATGAGGTAAAGAAAGAGAGGGCTGCAGAAACTTCTGTACATTCAAGTCCCGTATATGGAAATCAAAGCTTAAACTAAAGTCCACTATAATCCCTCTGCCTTGATTGATAGCAGGCTTGTGGACTTATTATGCTAAAGCTCACTGTTTATACAACAGCAGATGAGAATGACTGCCTTGTCAAATAATTACCAGTAACAGTCTTGAGGTGTGTGTGTGTGTGTGTGTGTGTGTGTGTGTTATGCACAATGTCAACAGCACCCATTATTGACAGTATACAGGCTCATTAAACATTTTGAGGTAGCCCTTTGCTTGTCAGGTTCAATTTACATCATTTTGAAAGTGCTCCAGTTTTATCCATTGAATCCTGTGGCGTACCCAGTTTCCCTCAAAAGTTCAGCAGTGGACAAAAAAAAAAAAAAGATGTGCTGATTTATGCTGTAATTGTTTGCCATGGGAAGAGGGAAATTATTTTCTACTGATTTTAATCTCAAAGTAAGTTATTTTAGAAGCGGCCTTTTAAAAAATGCATAGGGTGATATTGTATTATTAACAGGAACATGACTTGAGGGCGAGGGGAAAGGAAAATATAAAGAAGGGTTGATATACTGTGGCCAGTGTGTATGTGCACACAGCTTAAAGGCACTCTGGAATGAGGTACTCACCTGCAAATTCCCCCCTGAATTTGATAGGAAAATAGACCACGCATCAACCTTATGGAGCGTGACAGCAGAGTCATGATCTTACATGTATTTATAGTTCTGATTTGGATGGACTGAAGCACCCCGAGGTAAGAAAAAAAAAAAATCCAAATATGAAGTGCAATGAATGTCATATTGGCTGTGCGACTGTCAGCAAATATAATGGTGTCGATATTTTTTGAGACTATAGCTATACAATAACAGTGATCAAAGTTATATTTTTCTTTAATCTCATTGGAATGAATAATATCATATATCTTTTGTTGGTGGTGTTATTGTTAAACTCAACTCATTACTCGAATGATTATGTTTTATCTCTGTATTATAACCTTTGTCTGCTGCTGCAGAGGATGTACAATAACATTGGATTTTTTTCATATAAAAATCCTTGTTGCACAATGGGAACCACCAATTAGAATATAACAAACAGCTCATTACGAGCTGTTCAGTAATAACTGGATTCTTCTCATTGATTTTGCGAACAGTACGCTATAGCCTGGGCTGGGAGTGGGGGTGGGGGTGGGGGACGACGCACACATGAAGTTTCAGTGAGTTAGTGAACCTATAAATGTTAAGCAGTGGGAGCTTCTTTGGTCTCTGATGGCACCTGTAGATACCTCCCACCAAGCCTAGCCTCTTAAAATCAATAACCTGAATCTTCTGCCAGATTCAACATGACAGACGGCTTCACTCACTGAACGTGTGCCCAGTGTCGACTGCAAGCTGCAGGGTATATATTCTGCATGTGATATGTCACGCCAAGACATTTGAAGGTGCGCAGTTTCATAAATAATAAATGCGCTTCGTTCTTCTTTAGCCTCCCTGGTAATGACTGAATAGCTGCGAATAATCACTCAGGTTTGGAAAATGCCTCCTTTTTTTTTCCTTTCACATTCTTCTGCTGCTGTGTGCCTCCAGGGGCCCACCAACATGAAGAAATCACAGAGCCTTCTGCTGAGTCAGGCTGAAAGGGTTTCTCTTTACATCAATTTCAACACGACTTTCAAACTTCTCCAGTAGTTCATTAATAATATTTCTTGTTTGCAGCGCCCAGTGAGCAATCTAGAAACTTCTAATGTGAGTCATAATTTCCTGCAGTCACATTGAGGTGCATTAGCACTGAAAGAAGACGAGCCGGTTTTGTACACCAGTATAACACATATTACCTGATGCCCAATTAAAGAAATGTTCATAGAAAAGTCAGGGAGTGACCCAGTTTGAAAGGAATGCTCTACAGGAGGTTGTAGCTTTTGTTTTGGATTTTAGCTTGCCTTGTATTTTCTTTGAATTTGTTTTTTTTTTCTTTTCAGTAACCCACATTGTGTGAGTATTTTTGAAAAGACTGCATTTTAGAATCTATAATCCCCAAATTAAAAGACATTTGATCAAACTGAGTCAGTCTTGATTGGAAAGAGCCCGAGTCGGTTGATTATGAAATCAAGGGTTAGTCAGCAATGATACACAACTGCAGATGCCTTGCCTTCAAATGCTCTTCAATTTTGTTGTGCAGATTTTTTTTTTTAAATAAATAAAACTGAAACTGAAATAAAGAAAGGTAGTTCCAGTGAAGGACAAATGTTGTTATTCTCAGTATGCTCCCAATATAAAAATGGCACTGTGCATGGAGGAAGGACATGCTCATTTCTTTATATCCCCTTTTTTTCCTTTGGAGTAGTATAACGCTGCGTCGGTTGCTACGGCGCATGTGATTCATGCACTTTAAGTAAGATATCAGCCGTGGCTTCTTCCAGAGGTGCACAGTTTTGCGAGACCCGTGGCCCTGCCATAGAGACAAAGCAGCCAGTTGTGTCCTAAAATAAATCATCCAATTCATCCCACTCTCCAGTAAGAGTCCACCTCTTACTGGAGAGATAAGGCATCATGAAGCCCTGTGCTCACAATATCAGATATCTCCGTCACAATCCGAGGTGGAAAGGGTGAAGACCATTTAATGTCAGGTTTTACTGAAGTTAGACATTTATGTTCAGATCTGCCAGATATGTCAGAGTTCAGGCCTGCACTGCCTGTGTGAAAACAGCTACAGACTGACAGATTGCTGATTTTTTTTTTTAAAATATTCCACAGTATTTCTGTGAAAACTGGAATAATTTGAATTTATTACGTTGCTTTTGTAAAAAATTTCAGTAAAGAAGCTTGATTTTCTCACACGCCACTCTTCTGCCTCTTCCATTGCTAATTCTGGTTCAAAAATGTGGCATCTCTGACATTTCTGCTTCCCCACACTGTCAGCACATAAGATATTCAGGGAGCCTCCCATGTTCAATGAACCAATCATTTGGTGGATATTGATCTTTAAATGTCATAGCTGAATATGAAATTTTGTCTCGCATAAACCACCACTTTGCCTATTGCCATGCAGATCTTTGCTGTATACTCCCAGCTGAAAGGCTGTGAGTGTTACAAATTTTTCCTTTACCTCTTTTTCCAGGCACAGAGAATAAGAATGAGAATATCCTTACTGCAGAGATGCATCTGTATTTTGATGCAAAACATATATTGCTGTTCATATCAATTCGATTTTATCAATTAAATATATTAACTGGCGTCACAGCTCGCCACTGCATAATGATGCTATATTTCCTAGGTTTACAGAAATGCACACTGGAGCTTTATGAACTCTGATTTGCTTGAATTGCTTATTAAAGAACAAATAAAAAACAGATTTACTGCCCTCTAAAATGCACTGATCAGCAAACTTCATTGTATTCCTCGTTTCATACGGGACTTCTTTAAAACCACATTTTCCAAATCCTATTGATTTAAGGGGTCAGTTCGTTTGACGTAAATGTGTAAGGGCATAGATGTTTAGAAGGGAGCAGACAGATTTCAGTGACTAAAATACTTCTCCCATTTCTTGTACATAACTTTTTGCCAAGGGTACATGTACACCAACACACAAACTGCACATTTAAATAGATGAAAAAAAAAGAGAACATACAGTACAGTGCCCACATGCTATTACAATATATAACCCTGAGCCTTGTGTACCTTGTGTATTTTAGTACTAACTTATTATAACATCCACTCTGTACTTGATGAGTAATTTTATTATTTCAGCCCATAGTCTGCAATTTTCTAAAGGTTACAGGCAGAGCAGAGGCATTTCTGTCCAGAATTGTGACAAAGCTGGCATCATTTTAAAGGTTAGAAAATATATAAGTAAGGCATTAACTTCTGAACCCCTCGAAATAAAAGCTTCTGCAGCAGGAGAGAGTGCCTTCTCTCCTACTGCAGGGAGAACTATTTATTTGAATCATAAAAGTAAAATATGGTGCATGCATTCATAGTCATACTAGTAGATGTGGTAAAACAGGTAGCCTGTTGGAATTGAACAGAGGGCTTTTACTGCTTCTGCACATATTATGAGGGATATAATGGAGTGGCGGTAATGTGCAATAAATTGATAATTGATATGAGACATGATATGCAATTGGTGGCTGTTTAAAAGCTTATTGATTTACACTTCATGGTAACTGCTTAGTGACAAATTGCAATGGTAGAAATGACAAATTGTCTCACTTGACTACACTCGGGCTTCGTCTGTGTACAGTGCACGAGTCCTTTTAAAAGCCACTTTTTGAAGCAACTTGCTATTAATGGAATGCTGACATCTGCAAAAAGTCATGCAAGCACCATTTAAAGGAGGGCTGGGAACTGCAAGGCTGTGTGATTAGTCAAGAATAAGAGCTTGAAGTTTAATTAAAGTCATCAGGCAATTAGGAGCCGGCACGATAGTGCTTTACAATGCATTTCTGTCTTGTCCATTACCCAGTCTTAATCAAAGAAATCCCTTCACTGATGTTATGAGCTATAAATGTTATGAGAGTATATGGGTCAGCCACACAGAGACTAGTGTTGAAATAGAGCATGTGTCAATTAATTGCCAACATGCTATTTATTATTTTTCATGCTTAGAGTAAGTTTTTTTTTTTTTGGAAAGCCTGTGCATGCTTTGAATGTGAGTAAGCAGTGAGTAAATAGGTTGTGGTGAACTAGAGATTTACCATGATAAAGTGGGATGCATAGGTAAGCCTGGGCTCTTAGTGCACATTTTGTTGGGAAATCAGTCCCGAAATGGTTAGAATGGCTGTAATGTATATCTTAACAATAGCCTAAAAATCATTTAGAAGTGCTTCTAATGATGAATATTTCTATTTACTAATGGTGAGCAGCTATTAATGCTATTAATGGTTGATTGATTACAGGGTGTGAAGGATTAGGAACAATAGTGGGGACACAGTGTGCGAGACACAGACATGCTGTAATGGAGCGAGGAAGCGCAGAAAATGAAAAGTAACAGATGAGGAAAAATGAACTTGACCGAGTGCAGGGCTGCCGTGAGACCCAGGATTCATTGTAATGGTTCAATAGTGTCAATATTTATTACTGTAGCTCCATTACCGATGACTGTAGCTCATTAATACGGGCACAGCCGCTCCTGATGACTTTCACAGTCCCTGCTGGTTCCTTTGGATTTACATCGGGTTGAATAAGATACGTTGAAAACGAGAAGATAAAAAGGAAGAAAAAGAAATAATAATTCTTTGCCGGAACACGTGCACAATTAGTCCTTCTGCATCTGAAGAGGGCGTGACATAGACGTGCAAAACAATACTTTTTTTTGGGGGGGGGGGGGGGATCAATACTTGACAGGACATCCTTGAGTTAAATCATAGTATTGGATGCCTCAGCTTTTCTTTTTCTTTTACATGCCCCTTGCTGATTATTTTTTAAGTCAATCAAGATAGTTATAGACTGGACAAAAAATAGATTTAAGTGATGGAAAAACAAGTCAAGCTGTAAAATTCACTTTTATAGCCCGTTGGCTATAAAAACTGAAACATGAACAATACCCTAAATTTTGCAGGATTTGAGGCAAGTGATTGAAGCTACAATACATGTGAATATACACATACTTGTTTAAAGCTCTCTGATTAATATCCTAACCTGGACATCATGAGTGTCATAGAGTGAAATATAATATTTATTATTGGCAGTTTAAATCAACTTACATATTTGCATAGCTGAACTACAGTGGTGCATATATATAGTAAAAAAAATAACACTGTACAAAAATACTGAATACATAATAGGGTTAATATCAACAGTGAACATGACTATGTACAGTACATGGTGCTTGTGCCTTTATGCACTGTTAGAGATGGTTAATTTATCAGTTTTAGTTTAGTTTTTTGTTTGTTTTTTGCTGTGGTTGCGCCCAGAAAGGTTAGAATTTAATAAAGACACGAACTGATTTCCATTTTATTGATTTGTCTCCTGTAATGTTCACTGTTGCCGGTTTACTTCATAATAGTGCTGAATTTATTTATAGTATTGATTGCAAATTACTTAAATGTAACTGATGAGTTAATTTGGTCAGTTATATGGTTTATCTTAATGCAAATGTTGTACAAAGTATTGAGATACTAATACTCACCTCACAGTGGGGGAAATAATTATTTGATCTCCTTTTGTTTGCTTACAGTACAAAGAAATTAACATCCTAACTTTTACTGTATTTCATTTTACTGCAGAGAGACTGAGGGATGGAGACTGGCTAAGCCACTCCATGACCTTAATGTGCTTCTTCTTTAGTCACTCCTTTGTTTCCTTGGCAGTATGTTTTGGGTCAATGTCATGGTGGAAGACCCATCCATGACCCATCTTCAGTGTTCTGGCTGTGGGAAGGAGGTTCCCATCATGGCCCTGTCCATTGGGTCCTGAATGCAATCAAGATGTCCTGTACCTTTAGCAGAAAAAAAACCAACTAATTTTATATTGTTTTAATTTCCAAATAATTGCACCAACAGTTGTCACCTTCTTACCAAGCTTCTTGCTGATGGTCTTGTAGCTCATTCCAGCCTTGTGCAGATCTACTATCCTGTCCCTGACAATCCTTTGACCACTCTTGGTTCATGCCCATCGTGGTGGAGAGGTTGGAACACAGGCGTGGTCACGTGAACAATCGTTGAAAGCCTTTATAAACATAACCAGTTGAGATCAGGAGTATCTCAACTGCTTTTGATTGGTCGGTTGGTTGATTGGTTGATTGATTGATTGATTGTAATCTGTGTGCCACATGGGCACACTCGGTGGGAGCCAGAATTCTAGCTGGCTTGCTGGAGTCAAATTTTTATTTCACTCAATGACTGCAAATCAATTTTTATTTTTATGAAATGTCTTTATTTTTATCTCTCACCATTAAAATGAAACAACAATAAAAGTTTTCTATGCATCGTACTAAAACTGCCATCTGCACACACAGCTAGTGAAGTTTTCTGATCAATGAAATGGCCTTAGGTATAGCAAGGAAGCTATGTGTGGAGATCGTGCATGTTTTCTGTCTCAAAGGCCGAGCGCAAAAAATTCTGTTCATTTAAACAGACGCCACCTGCAGATTAGCCTGCAGGGCTAATCTGCAGGTGGAGGATTGGCTGTTTGTAAGCCGTGTTTCCAGTGGAATCAGCACCTAGTTCATGTACCCCCTTTTCTGTCCAAGCCCCATTCATTCAGCCATTGTGTCAATAACACGCAGAGATAGCTTAAGAAGTATAATTAGTAGATGTGCCTTTGTGGCATTGTTGCCTCTGCCTGAAGACATGTTGGAATGCAATTTGAATTGTTCATGCCAGGGGCCTGAAGCCACGAGTCAATCAGTGTCTTGGAGGCACTTTGACAGCAGCCAGCTCTCACATGTTAATTAGTAATGACTTTCCCTTCTGGCGGCAGTGTGAGACAGCTACAGCAAAGGTGAGATACTTCAGGGAAATATACAGGAAACTTCCCAGAGGCCGGCTTGGCGTTTGATCTGCTGGGATAGCTGTTATCTATTGTTCAGTTTCATTTGGTGGCAGTAAATGGAGATGAAAGTGGCACTTTGCTGACTCCTGCATTGCTGACAGCATCTTAAGAAGGCACAGTTCTGCTGTGAGAGTTTGACTTCGCACTCGGTGTGAAATTTTCTTCAATTTCATGAGGGTATTTGAATACACAGCATGCTGAACAGTAATATTTGTAGTTAGAACAATCAGAACAGGAAAAGGAAGCAAGAGCCATTAAATGAAACGTGATTTCAAGACTGATTATTTTTTTATAGTGAATCATTTGAGTGCTTATAGGTTTATTGAAAATAAATTGTTGCAATGCTAAGGCCATTTCCCCAAACACCCCAAACACAGTTTTTAACTGTATAGATGAGCTTTCTTTTTTTTTTAGGTACCTTATTCTGACTGATAATTAGTTTTCTTCTCTCCTGTTTTGTAGGATTCTTATTGGGAAATAAGTGATTTCTCATTGAGAATTCTGTTAATAAAACTCCCCTGAATTTCAAACCGCTGATTGCAGTGAGCCCCACAGAAGGCTGCATGGCGCTCATTTTAATAAAGGCTCCAAGCTACACATGAACAAAATTTAGAAGCTCCAGACGTGCTGACCTTTCATCGTGCAGTCATTTTTTTTTTTCTCGTGCTCTTAAAGGGAAGAATGTGAAAGCCCTTGAGAGCAATGGGAATTAGTTCTTAATTAAAGCAAGCCACACATTACATTGTCCAGTCCCTGTGGCAGTAAATTTAGTTATTTGCTGGTAGCAGAATCGTACCCTTGTAGTGCTTGTTGATAACCTCAAATGAAGATGCCTTGATTCAAAACAGGGACACACTGGAAAAAAGGTCATCCAAGCAATATTTTTGACATGACACTGTTAAAGTAATAACTTTGATAATAACCATTGATTACTCCTATCTGTTGTGTCCAATTTACCGTGCCACCATTATGCTTTCAGCTTTGGGACTCAGGGGAAAAAGTCACTTTCTGATGGATCCACTCTATGGCTTATAAGTGCAAATCTTTTCATGTTCAAGCATTTAAACTATTTAATTTAATGCCACATAATGTGGTCTGTAGTTGTAAGGAGCTCTCCTGTGTAATTAAGCTGCTAATTTACCAAGGCGCCGTCCACAAGTTAGAGCTTTTTAAGCCTGGCAAACAAATGACAAGATTGCTTGTGTGTCTCTCTTCAATAGTTCTGCCAGCTAATGGTTAAAGTGACTAACATTTCTCTTCTGGACTACTGCCGCTACTATAGGGTAAACTGTAGCCAAGCAGATCACTCAGGTACAAATGTTATTGTGAATGCATGGTAGCGTGCAGTGAAAAATGCTGCAAGGCATATCATTACGAAACAAAAGTTACTTCAAACTGTGCAGCCATGTAGGATTCAAACTGCGCTATGATTGGCGTGCATTTAAAACAACTGCAGGTTGGAGAATGCAGCTTAAATTTAGAGTCAAATTATTAAGACGTGGGTCAGTCATTGTATATTGGGGCTGTTATTCTGTATTTTAAAGGTTTTCCAGCTGGTTTGAATTTCATAAAGTGGCTGTAATGAATAGTAGCAGGTGTCTGTTTACTGCATATCATGAAGTACGACATCAGTTGTCGGTATAAGTTCAGCAGAAGCGCAGTCCTAACAATTTGAATGTCTACAAGCCCGACACAAAGAGAGACATAACAGCTGATTCGTGATGTAAATAACGTCTGTCATCGCAACCAAGCAGGTGAGACTCTCTTTTTCCAGTTAGTTATTTCTGATTGCTTTACTTAAATTTATAGCATTCACGAGATATTCTTTGCTTTATGCTTTGTCTCGTCACACGACCAAAATATGGACTTTTAATTATGAAGATCAGTCTCACATTTTAAATGTGAGACTGGGAAAATCATCAGTTCTGCAAAAGTAGGTCAAATTATTGTAGCCATTCACAGATGGAAAGGAAAAAGGTTGATAATTTGGCAAAACCTTGCTTCACAAGGTCGGGGTGGAGAATGGTGGTCGGTTCTCAACATGTTGGATTTTAGGGAAAAGATAGAAACATAAATGAAATTGTAATGGTTACATGATGGGCCCGAATGATGTCTGACAATGCAAAGCTTGTTGATTGCTCACTATACTGGTTATCATCCAACAGCCATCAGCTGTGCCACAAACTGGGAACCAATCAGATGGTGTGAATTAATTTGTGGCTTGATCCCTGCCCTCTCCATGTGTCCTTGTGCAATGTTGCTGCTATTGGTGTGCAAACGGGTGTAGAAACACACGATGAAGTGCTTTGTAAAACTACTAAGATTATGGAGTGTATTTTAAGCGATGATCATTTGATGACACTGTTTTGGTGATACAGATCTGGTAAATGGCTGCTCCAACCGGACATAAAAAAAAATCTATTTGCAGTTTTCTATCCATCAGCTTCCTAAAATTCTACTGATCAAGAGACCCAACTTTATCTAATAGCAACAGTCCATGATTCACAGCACAAGCAGACTGACTTACCTCACATTACAGTCCACACTAGTGTTTGATTAGTGTTTCATGAGGATAATTTTAAGAAAATCAATAAAAAATCATAGGCATTTAGACTGCAGACACGACTTTGACAGAATATCCAGATAATCAGTCTACACCTGTGCAGGACTGACATTTTCCTTAATCAAAAATATGAAGCTTGGCCCAAACACTAAAAAATGGCCCTAGGCTGGTACACAAAAAGATACGTTTTAGATAAAAATTGCCTGTCAGTGTCTTTATTGTTGTATTAAATGGACTGCATTTTTATATAGCACTTTTCTAGTCTTATCAACCACTCAAAGCACTTTACACTACAAGCAACATTCACCCATTGCCACAGCACTATTATCTTATACATACTGCACTCTCTCTATCACACACCAATGATGCTTTTTCTCTGGTTCAGTGTCTTGACCAAGGACACTTTGACACACAGCTCGGGGGAATAGAAGAAAAATTACTTGGTATATTCTTAGATTTGTTTAAACCTTCTGACACTGTTGATTCAAACATCCTAATAAAAAGAATTTTTTTACAATGTTGTTTTGAAATGGTTGGAAAATTATTTAAAGGACAAAGATCAGCAAATATCTATAAACAGCCATAACTCAGATAATGTCGGTGGTCAGCGCTGCTGCCTCTCAGCAAGGAGGTCTTGGGTTTGAATCCACCACGTGGACCTTTCTGTGTGGAGTTTGCATGTCCTTCCTGTGTTTGCGTGAGCTTCCTCCCCGTGGGGTTAGGTTAATTGGGGATTCTAAATTGGCTGTAGGTGTGAGTGTGAGTGGTTGTCTGTTAGAACTGCAACAAGTTGGCAACCTGTCTCTTGTGTGTACCCTGCCTCTTGCCCTATGACAGCTGGAATAGGCTGCAGCCCTCCCTGTGACCCCGAAAAGCATTAGCAGAAGATGATGGATGTATGGAACTGAAAAAGAGCCAAGGGAGTACCTCAGGGTTATCTAAGGTCTGCAGTAACACATTGCCTATTTTATTTCCTGTGACACGTCGTATAGCGTCACATGAAAACTTTCAAGCACCTATTCAAAAGCCAGATGAAGATTTCTAAATGGTTTTAGAAAAACATAAACAAATCTAATCTGATCTTTCTGATATTTTGTAACAAACATTGTAAAAATGCAAATGAAAAAGTCAAATTTATTCATAGATAATTTTGACATAGCTGAACTTTTTATTACTGAAATAAAGCATGCTACGTTACAGTTTAATTCATTGTAAAATGTGCTGTATTGTAACATTGTGTGGGAAGCCATTGCATCAATAACATTTTGTTGATCGAAAATAAGTTTTTGCTAAATGATGAGACTCTTTTATCAGAATTAATGTGCGCATATATCCGATGTGTGTTTATGTATAATATGCACATCTAACTCAACACCTCCCCCACATTTAAAAATTTTTAAGCTGTTCACAGATTCCCTATTATAAAATATATCATTCCCTATTATAAAAGACATTCTAAGGACCTGCATCATCTATTTTGTTGGACTCATTGAATACACATTGACCTACAGAGGGCGATCTCTTTGGGATAATCCACACACATCACTACAATCAATATCCACATTATGATTGTTTAAAAAAACATTTAAAGTCTCTAACCACCAAGGACACGTAAGACCTTTTCGATCTTATAGTAATGATAATAATTACTTTACTCATTTTGTCTGATCAAGAAAACATGTTAAAACATGTTATGTTTAGACCCGTTTGCAAAAAACAGTAAACGTCTAAGTGTCCTGGTTGCTGTGCAGTGTTTATGTAAATGAGCTACTCACAATATAAGTACAAAAAAAAAAATCTGGACCAACACACCAAATTCTCATTTTCATCCACTGCTTGGAAAATATGAGCTTTGCAACATTGTCCCAAACAATTCCAGATGGCATATGAAGCAGCTAAGAGGCATTTTGCAACCAGAAATATATGCATCCTAGTCTTCGACAATGCCTATGTTCCAGTTTTACTTTGTAACTTGTCTGCATCGCCTTTTTCTTTTCATTTAAAATATGTGCCATATGCAAGAAAAAAAGAAGAAGTAGCACTGCAGTATATTCATACAGCAACACATTCATGTATTCCACTGGATAATAAGCCTGAAGACTTTACATATCAGTTAGTTATTTTCCAAGGTCTGAAAAATGAAAGGTAAAACAATCACAATTTTATGGAGGACGGGAAAAGATGTCGGCAAGTGTTAACTAAAAGCTGTATCGATTGCGGACTGAAAAATGGGGATAAAATCATTGAGTTGTCAGATTGCCACCTGCTATAACGTATGAGGGAAGAGATGGGCATGAAATCCTCATAAACCAAAATGCAGCAGTCTATCATCGAAGTGAGATGAGAAGGAAATGTTTCATGCAAGGTCACAGCGAAGCAAATGTGACATTAAAAACAGCTCAAGACGTTAATTCATTCTAAATGTGCGATTTATATGCCATGGGAAGCTTACCTGACAATATATGCCTTGTAAAGCTGTGCGCAAAGGTCAATCTGAAGTTTCTCTGACAATTTTAGAAACTTTTAGAGGTATTACTTAGTTACAGTGTTGACAGTCGACATCAGAAACATCAGCGTGGTGCAGTATTTTTTTTTTTTTTGTGTCCAAAATCATATTGCTCAATCAGATACTTGAAGAAAAGACAAAGAAATGGTGAAGATGAATTACGACACACTTCCAAATGATAGCTTTATTTTATTTTGTACTGCCAGAACAGTAAAAAAGCTGGATCCGCTGTCATTTATGCAGGCTAGTTCTTTTAAACTTTGCAGATATTCCCTTCTGTAATCTGTTGGAATTGCAGATTGATTGTGCTTTAAGCGGACTGTGGACAACACTGAAATGTATATTTTCTCTCCTGTGCATAATGACTTCAGCTGCACTGATAAGGTCTTTGTGCCCCAACTGAGACTTGTTGATCGGTCATGGCCAATGCACCAGCTGTGTTCAAAGGCGTTTAACTGTGGTAGCAGTCAGGCGTGAGGGGATGGACCTGGGAAGTCTGTTGTGTATGAAGAAGACAATACCTGACCTTGGCCTCACTGTGTGAGCTGCTTGGCAAAGAATGCGCTCCACTGTGAATGCAAATGAAGAGGATGAGCACAGCACAGAACAAGCTACCTGGAACACTGAGTCACTGTGCTCTGTAGTCTCTGCTTTAGCATTCAGCTCATTGTTGAGCTGCGCTCTAGTATCAGTACTGTTGTCTGATAAAAGGATTTCGAAAGGATGTGAACAAATGCATAGTTTTGGTAGAAAAGTCGGGCAGTGGTGGACTTAATGAATGATGTAAACCTTGTATTTCAAAAGATTTTAATCTGTTTTCTGTGTAGACCAGCGGAGACTCCCTGAGGTCCTCAGCACAATTTGGCCAGAGGGGGCCTACCACTCAGCGCATGTAAACCATTTGTCAACTGCTACACTCCATGCCTCAGTGCCGATGTGAGGTCTGCATTGCAATATACTGTATACTGCACAAAGCTCAGCCAAACTCATACTGTAAGTTTACTCTTCTAAGATTATTTTCTTCAAAAGCCAGTGTAAAGAATTGATATTCATCAAACTATAAATCTGACCCTATATCAGCCACTATGTTTTAAGATATTTAATTTTTCTTCTATATGGAATTTAAAATAATGTTGTAGCATTTTATTTGTTTAAAATGTGATGTAAGTTTTTTTTTTTTTTTTTAGTGTGACAGTGAAGGGTAGACAGGAAAGTTGGGAGGAAGAGCGGGGGAAGACACGCAGCAAAGGGCCGCTGACCCCCAGCCCTAAGGCATATGGTCGCCTGCTCACTGAGTCAATCACGCACCCCACGTAAATAATGTAAGTTTTATTTTTTAAAGTTAATGCATGTTCATTAACTGCACAAGACTGCAGTAAATTGCACTGCTATGTTTTGCTGTAACTACACATACATGCACTGGCATCTTTATGATGTGCAGATCATTTCAAAACCATGTTTGTGAAATATTCAAAACGCCTGTTGTTCATCTTTTGTTCTTCTAAGCTAGCAAGTGGCAAAAGTTAAGTGTTGAGCGCAAAGTTTTTTCATGCTTTAGCTCTATTTTCTTCTTCACTTATATGCATAACTGCTGTGGTTGTGCATTGGGGTTCTGAAAGGTGGTAAAATGCAGTTAACTGCATGGCAGTGCTAGAGCCGAATACCTTTGTAACAAGCTGTTGGTGTTTCTCTGCTGATGTAGTATTTTTTATAGCAGGTTATGCAGGATTGGGTATTGGGTGTGTGTGAGATTTAAAGTGGAGAGTTCAGTCATGATTTTTAAGGCATTCATTCATTTCAACATATGGAAAGTTGTAAATTCACACATGCACGCACGCACACACGCACACACACACACACACACACACACACACTCACAGAGTACTCCACTTTATACTTTACTTCCGAGGAGCTCGACTTTCTTATAGGTTTTTAAAGTGGTCCTAAGCAATAGTTCAAGCTTTGTGAAGGTCTTTCAAAGTTTTTCTTTGGACACTGGCTGTTTTCATTAATTTTCAGTCTAGTCCTTGTACATGATCATCTTCGGAGGAATTTTTTTGTTGTTTGTTTGTTAAGCCAGTTAACACTGACAAGACAATGCAGTTTGACTGGAAGAAAATAGTATTTTTGCACTAACAAGTCAGTAAGTGTGGAGGAGGTCAGGAGAGAGGTAAAAACAGTGGGTGTCGACAGCCATCTGTAAAACACAGTGGGAGGCTCTGTCATGGTTTGGGGCTACATTTTAGCCAGTGGTACTGTGGATCTTGTCAAAACTGATGGAATTATGAACGCAGAAAAGTACTGTCAGATTTCGATCCGCCTTACAATGCCATCCAGAAAGCATCTGATTGGCAACGGCTTCATTTTTCAGCATGATGATGATCCAAAACACACTGCCAGTGCACTGAAAGCATACCTGGATAGAAAAACACACAACTGAACACTGTCAGTCATGGACTAGCCTCCCTCACAGCCCGGACCTCGGTGTGGGATCATCTCGACAGAGAACAGAACAAAAGGCAGCTGACATTCAAAGAAGAGCTTCCTTCAAGAGGACTAATGAAAGAAATCAGATGAAAGCTTGCCCAAGAGAATTTAGGCTGTGTTGAAGAATAAAGGTGGTCATAACAAATATTGACTTTCAAGCTTGTTAGAATTCTACAAACTCTGTTTTACCTTGTATAATGTAGTCCCATGTATGTTTGCACGTGTCAATAAATCACTGCACATATTTCCCATTTACCTTGCAAAATATAAAGAAATAGGTGGTATACTGTACATGCTAGCTTTTCCTGTACTGACTGGCCAGTCTGAAATATCATATAAAACACAGGTCTTTGTCATTAAGAAAATGAGAGATAGAGGAGGACAGATGGAGGACAGTTAGTTAATCAGGAAGTGCAGATTATTAGTAAGGAGGAAGTGAAGGCAACTTTGAAGAAGATGAAAACTGGAAAGGTGGTTGGTCCAGATGACATACCTGTATAGGGATGTAGATGTCTAGGAGAGGGCAGTGGACCTTTTAACCAAATTGTTTAACACAATCTTGAAGAGTGAGAGATGCCTGAGGAATGGGGAAGAAGTGTACTGATTTTTATCCCTGTGTAGATGCTACACAGGGATAAAGTTAATGGGCCAAACCAAGAAACTATGGAAAGAGCCCTTGAAGCTAGGTTAAGAAGAGAGGCGATGATCAGTGAACAGCAGCATGGCTTCATGCCGAGAAAGATCACTACAGATTTTGATGGAGAAGAATGGACAGGATTAGAAACGAGTGTATCAGAGGGACACCTCAGGTTGAGCAGTTTGGAGACGAAGTTCGAGAGGTGAGGCTGAGATGGTTTGGACATGTCCAGAAGAGGGACAGTGGATATGTTCTACAAAGGATGTTGAATGTGTAGCTGCCAGGCAGCAGGAAAAGATAAGCACAAAGATGATTCATGGATGTAGTGAAGGAGGACATGCAGAGGGTTCATGTAACAAAAGAGGATGCTAGAGACAGGGTGAGGTGGAGGCAGATGATGCGCTGCGATGACCCATAAAGGGAGCAGCTAAAAGAAGAAGGCCTTTGTCAGAAAATGGAAGGACATCCTCTTGTTTTTGTTCTAGAAGAGCGAACAAAACGACCTGCTTCGTTTAGTCTCGTATGTTTTCTTTGCGTAGTTCAGGGACTTTGTCGTGTGAATTCCATACGGCCATGCTGTGTCACTTTACAGCACAGGAGAGAGCGTAGTGCACCAAGCAACTTGTGCGCCATATGTGGGGCCAACCAGCCCTGGGGGAGATAACATTGCCCTCAGAGAACCACCTGACTCCCAGTTTTAGCTTATTCATCAGAATAACACTCAGAATGTATGCTCCTGTCTTACTGTGTTTCTTTACTACGTAATTTTATAGGTACGGGCACACTGTGACATCCTGCTGTCTTTTAAAAGAATGTGGTTCGAATAAAGATCACACAATTCCTCTTAGTTTTTAAATGGTCATCTGAAATGCAACGTAGTGCACAACTGCTACCGGCCAATTTAAATTTGAGTGAGTGAATATATGACTCACTTTGTCAACATGGGAAAGGAGCTACGCTGGTGAGATAGTACAAGCTTATTAGAAATTATCATAAAATAGGAGAGAATTTGCAGGGACACAAGCAGTTGTGAAGTATCGATTATAGCATGGGATTAAGTTGGGTTAGAGGCAGGATTTACAGTCATACTTTAACATTAAGCATGCTCGTTATCTTTAGGGATTAGATGTGACATTTATTTATTTATTTCACGCTAGAAAATACATGTATTTTCAATCTGAAGTGCAACACCGACTGCAGGATGACAAAAAAAAAACCTCCTTGGAGCTTTATATTTATATGAAATTCCCAATGTGTTTATGATCATCGGTGGAAAGCAGGTTCATTTTGGCAAAGATTGATCATCACACAGCAGAGAGACCTGCTCACAGGTTGATGCTATGCTGCTATAATGTAAGCTACTTCAACGATCCTCACTGGAAAGATAATACTAACATGATCTTTAGCATATTAAACTATTAGAGTACTTAGAGTGCATATCTGTCTTTGTAAGAAGATAAAGACCTGAATTCATCTCACAATTTTTGCACCAGTGCAATTTTAGTCTTCCATGACCATAAAGCCACAACGTAGGAGCTCTGCGCTCCATCTGTACGCGTAGAGACATTTTCACATTTTTAACATACAACAGGGAAACCACCGACTACTAAGACATTTAAACTAATTAGCATCATTATCACTTAAAATAGCATTATGAATATTTACATAATGATCAAATCTTGATGCTGGGAAGCAATTACGTCTGTGTTGCTTTTTCTTCAAATGATGCGGAATCTGTGGAGTCACCGGTATTGATCTGCTTCATGTGTATTGTGCAATTTTATTAAGCAGTAAAGTCCAAATGCATTACAATCAAGAGCATGTCATTGATGTTGATTGCTCTTGCATTTGTCATCAATCATCTTGCAAATCAGGGTGTAACGTGGTAAACACTGAACCAATATGATTAGCATGGAAACCAACCATGAACAGACTTAAAAATTATCAAATTGCAGATTAATTTGAAAACTTTTAAGTAGTAGTGTGAAGAATCGCAATGTCCTTGTTTGCTCAGAGCAACAGGCTTTTGGAGAACATGAAGATGGTTTATTAAATTCTTCTTGAATAACTCAGTGAAATAAAGCGTGGACTACGTTTTCCCAAGTACCAGTATTTTGTATTTTTGGCTCTATTCCTCAGCTTTGTAAATTGTTACATAATAACACACCTGGGCAGCTACTGAATTAGATGACTACTCTTTTGTTGACACTTTTATTATGCAAAAGACAGAAGGGAAGCAAAGGACTCTGCTTTAGAGGTCATGGAAATTAGTGTAATCAGCAAGACTGCAGATATTGTCATACCTGGATGGTTTTTCAGATTGTGCTGAAGTGAAAACTGCTCGCATATGAAAGTATAAAGTGCTCCTCAGTGGAGACAAGAACACACTTTAATTCCTGGTTAAAACAAGACAACCTCTGACTTTACATCTTGATATTTTTCAGGCTTCAAGAAGACAATGCAGTTGCCATAGTGAGGAATGTAAGTGAAATGACGCAAAACGGAAGCAAGACAAAATATGGCAATTAATTCAGTGCAGGAAGGCTAAGAGAAAGAAAGCACAGACGGTTCAAATGATTTTCAAATTCTTAGGTACAAAGCTTTGTTGAAGCTATAATGCTTTGGAACCCCTTCGTAAGACTATACAAATGTCAAAAGGTTCTTCTTTTAAAAAGACAGATTAATATTTAAATATAAAAAATCTCCTTCCCTCCCCTGGGGAGGGTTGGTATATGTGTGTGTTCCTCAAGCATACCAATATATATATAAGTTTTTAATCAGAGTCTAGAATCAAGTCAGCTGAACGTCTGGGATATTAATCTGGTCAGTTAAGTAGCAGAGGGGGTTGTTAATCAGTTTCAGCTGCGTTGGTGTTAATTTCATTGACACCAATGCGTGCCATTGCCAGGCTTGCTGTGTCTCCCAGCACAGTCTCAGGAGCATGGAGGAGATTCCAGGAGACAGGAAGTTACTCTAGGAGAGCTGGACAGGGCCGTATAAGGTCATTAACCCATCAGAAGGACAAGTATCTGCTCCTTGTGCAAGGAGGAACAGGATGAGCACTGCCAGATTCCTACAAAATGACCTCCAGCAGGCCACTGGTGTGAATGTGTCTGACCAAATGATTAGAAACAGACTTTATGATGGTGGCCTGAGGGCTTGATGTCCTCTAGTGGGCCCTGTGCTCATTGCCTGGCACTATGGAACCCTATTTGCAATAGAATAAAATACCAGAACTGGCAGGTTCAGCACTGGTACTTTGTGCTTTTCACAGATGAGAGCAGGTTCACCCTGAGCACGTAACATACGTGACAGGGTCTGGAGAAGCTGTGGAGAATGTTATGCTGCCTGTAACACTGTTCAGCATGACCAGTTTGGTGGTGGGTCAGTGATGGTCTTGGGAGGCATATCCATGGAGGGACACAGACCTGTAAATCCAACAGAATACCACTGGGACATTGTGTTTTGATCCATCTAGTGCTGCCAGGTTGCACCTCAGACTGTCCAGATCTGGTGGAGATCCTCCAGGACACCATCCGTCGTCTCATTAGGAGCATACCCTGATGTTGTCAGGCATGCAGACAAGCATACAAACTACCGAGTACCATTTTGAGTGGCAGCACTGAAGTTTTGGCAAAATGGACTAGCCTCCCATATAATTTTTTCACTTTGATTTTTGGGGTGTCTTTGAATTCAGCCGTCTGTACGTTGATCATTTTTATTTCATTTCATTTCATATCAAATCATGTGGCATCCTTTCATTCCTAACACATTACCCAGTCCATATCAGTACACATATCCAGCACGATTTTTTTTTTCCTATTGAGATCGGATCTGTTTTCAAAGTATTCCTTTAATTTTTTTGAGCAGTGCATGTATAACGTACTAAAACTAGTTTGCCTATTAAAAAAGAAAAAAAAAACATGGAAACGCTTATGATGCTGGGCCAGAGGGAAAGAATGATTTCAACCTCAGTCCTAGCCAGTTAAGAGTTGCCAGCAGATGCATTCAGGGAAACAATCAAACAAACAAACAAACAAAAGAAAATAAAAATTTTTTAGGCAAAACTGAAAAATAATTGATGCAGTTGTTCTGTACACAGATGGGAGCACACGATCTTTATTAACAACCAGCAATTTCTACAGTCATCAATATGACTGTGTCCATGCACGCTGCACCAGGTAATGCACATAGTGAGCTTCCTCAGTGACAATGGACTGTGTCAACTGCGTAATGGATGATGTGTCAAAGTTGTCATGCTATTTATTGCATTTTGAATTTTACTATTGTTTGAACAGTAAAATTGCTAGTGGATGAAAAGTACAATCTGCCATCATAATTACTGCTTTGTACTCTGTGTAGGATTAGTCACTCTCCCGGCTGCAAATGTAAGATGTTTGATGAGCCCCTTTCAAATCCTGCTGTTTGAGGATTGAAGAGGGCTTGAAGAGGGGTAAAATGCTGTTTACATAGGCGCCATAACTCTAACCCCATGAAAAGGCTATATTTGTTTAATTCCATATTCTAACCAAGCATCTATGTTTCTTAAAAGTTTCAATAAACAGGGATTGAAAAAACAAAAACAGAATAGATGAGCTTCATTTAACGGAAGTATGCTCTCACATAGGAAACAAACCCAAGTTTACTTGGAAATGTTTGATCCAGACCGACAGCACACCCTCCTTGTTTGAATGTTGATTTTGTCTGTGGTTGTATGCGTAACACAGGAGGAAAATGTGCAGTATGTGCAGTTATACTGAAGTATAAAAATAAAATAAATGGTTTCATTGTTTTTATTTCTATCATTGAACAAAATGAGTAAAGAGAAGCACCATCTGCCGCTAAGACAATTTAACTTCCAAATAGCAATTTAGAGCTATGATTTGACTGAATTTTTTTTAGTTTTTTTTTTAGTTGCGGTTGCACGGTTTAAAAAAAAGAGAATTTTGTGACAGCCATTAATTAAAAACAAGCAAACAAACAAACAAAAAAAAACTATCAATTAATTGTTTCACTGGGGAATTATTGTGGAAGGCTGGATCATCTCTCTAGGGCTTGGAGCTCATCCATCAATTTGCAAGTGGGCGCTTTGAAGCGCTCTTCCATCTCACCATCATTAGATGTAATGAAGTAGAGCCTGTGGGTCCACTTTTGCTTGTTGTCCAGCTGTTTTTCCAATTACAGAGAGTTGAAAAATACTAGTATTCACTGTATACTTCATATTACCTGGATAACTGCTCCGTAATGACCCTTTTTTTCCCCCTGAATGACCATAAACTCTTTTTCAGTGTGACCTGGAAATGCTGTGTGTATATGTTCCTCTTCACTTTGCATCTCTCACAGCATTTGAGTGCTACTTATCTCTGTGGATAACGCAGATATGTAGTCAACACATGTATGCTAAAGAAAGTGGCGAGGTGCCATTTTCACCACTGATCATTCCTGTGTTTTAGACCTTCACTTCTGTAATGTGTAGCTATACATTTTGCACATATTGAGGATATGAGTTACATAATAAATAAATAGGTGACTCTCCCTGAAAACCGTTTCCTCCTACACCGAGAACTGTACCATAAAAAGAAGCAGCACAGGATAAAGAGGAAGTGCTACTTAGCATGGCAAAAGTTGAAGTCCATGTTGATTTCATAAATAAAATCTTGCAAGGTTCAAACTCGCAAGGTTATCGGGGTTGTTGATGTGCCTGGCTTTTCCATCTTGGGCTGCACATTCTGAACAACATGCCCTTCAGAGGCACCAAAAACAGGACAAGAAATTTAAGTGAAATAAATTACAAACTGAAAAGCAAGCAGAAAATACACAAACATTGAGGTTTAACAAGACTGAATCTTCCCACAAGGTTACTCCTCTTCTTCTTAGAATGACATCAAATTTGTTTTTAAATACTTTCTGCTTTTTTACCAATGACAAATACCCAGTGTGTGCAGGAAATCTTCCCTGCAAGATATTTTCAATATTGCTAGTCATGGAATGAAAACAAAGCTTTGTTTTTCAGTCCCCTGATTATTAAATACTTACCTGGTAAACCTGTAATAAATTAACAGTATGCTCCTGAATAATTACTGCTGCTAAAATTAAATAAGTAGGTAAATACAGAAAAACTAAAGCTAAGATGCAAAGAAAAACCTACACAATTACTCACTGATTCTAAGCACTGTGCAGCTGTGACTGCCTTAGACTGGAAATAGATAAAATTATAAAATAAAATGTTGCACTTCTTTTGACAGTAGGCAATCATTTCTGAGAAACAGGTGTTTCATTAGCCATCCCAAAACTTATGCCAGTAGAGCCCGCTGTTCATTGTGTGCCATCTAGAACGTAAACGCTACAACTTTAGCATTTATTTACGTTCCATTGGTTTACAGGTAATAGGACGTGATCCCCTTCAGTAGCTTGCATTTTGATTGACTGAATTTTCCAGCTAAACCTCACTTTGTTTTATTAATGTGTTCACACTTTCAGCCCAAACAGAGCTATATTAGCATTTGGTACAATGTGCGACCTAACAAATGCGAAAGCAGTATTCAGTCCGTTTAACTCTTTTTGTTTCTGATAAATCGGGGGAAAAAAATCCCTTGCTGGCTGCTTCACCATCTATTGCCAAACATTTGTCTGTTTGGTGTACAGGCAATGAGCAGCAGATGTATTCAAGCTAAAAACCATGCAGATGAGATGTTTTACCAAAATACTAAGATTGCAAACCACAAAAACAATTACCTGAAAAGCCAATTAAATATACTCTTTAGAGGTAACAGTGATATCTCTTTTTGTATGTTACACATTATTTAATATACAGAGTGATTAGTGCCATGTTCACTTCTTGCCAGCCCTATTGATGTAAGCGGATAGTCATATTCCTCCGTTTATACCCCACTCTGCATTTAATCATTAGTTATTAATCTCTGGCTCTCTCCCCTCACCCCCAAACAGTCACGGCAG
>JAVDPK010001750.1:563423-578053 GCA_034780415.1 Cichlasoma orientale | reverse complement strand
AAAGGGAGTTTTTCCTTCCCACTGTCACCAAATGCTTGCTCATAGGGGGTCGTTTTGACTGTTGGGTTTTCTCTGTAATTATTGTAGGGTCTTTACCTGACAATATAAAGCACCTTGAGTAGACTTGTGATTTGGCACTATATAAATAAAATTTAATTGAACTTAACTGAATATGATTCTATGTGCATACAGAAATGCCTGCAACTGCAGAAAGGCAGCACAGAAACCATAAGTATGCACCTAAAGTAATAACAGAGATGGAATATACTGTTGTATACGTTTCTCACCTTTTCTGAGCTCAACTATTCCAAAAGTTTTAGAAAGTTGAGCTGTTGACAGGTTTTGTGTTGATTACAGTGTGCTGTCATGTCTCTTCACACAGTTTTTAATGAAGCCTGTGCAGAAGTAGATACATCCAGCATCAACACTTAAATAACTTTGAGGTAATTAGTCTGCCCTAATTAGGCAGAAACCTGGTTCTACACATAGAAACAATCCTAGGTGAGAATCAATTTGGTGATGGGCTTCGCACTTCTAAAAGAATTCAGTGTTGCCAAGTAAACATCCAGCAATATAATGATCAAAGGAAATAGTCTGAAATCACTTCACAGTCAAAAGTTAGCATAAATATGATAAACTCAAATTTTAGTTATGTGCAAGTTAACTTTGTGGTGATGTTACTTTTCATGTAGCGAATGGTCCATGACTGCAGGTAAAGAACAGAAAACAGAAAAAGTGGTCAATGTTATTTCAAACTATTTCATGATGAAAGGTAATGTAGCAATCAAAACATGGAACACAGTGCTACACCGTTATATTCTATTATGAGATAAGATGCCTAATTTCAGGTACACTTTCAGTTTTGTGGCCAAAGATATCTTCTAGTCAGGAACAGATGCAAAATGTGTCACATGTCAGCTGTGTGGCAGGCCGAGCAGGATCCAAGTGCAGGACACGGGAGACAGAACTTACTCAAAAATGCAGCTTTATGCTGAATTCTCTTCCAAAATACAAAACCAAGGCAGGACTGGAGTCTGAGCTAAACTCGGAGACAAAAGGGAAACCACAGGACAAGGGAGCACACAGCATGAGGGGATGACACAACAAAAGAATGAGGAGGAAAACTGAGACCTTAAATACACACACACAAGGTAATTAGGGAGAGTGGAGACAGCAGGGGAGAACAGGTGAAGTGAATCTAACTAATGAGAGAAGGAAAGCAAAACTGAACACAATGCACAGAAGACACGGGACTAACAAAATGAAACAGGAAGTAGCTAACACCAAACAGAGACGGAGACTTGACAAGAGACGGGAAACAGAGGCAAATGCAAGGACCTAAAACTCCAGCATAAATCCAAAATATAATTACAGCAACGGTGCATGCCAAAGATGGGCAAAGCTGAGTTCGCTCAACAGTCGGGTTTTAAATACCTCTTGTTTAAGCAGCTGAGTCAAGTTGATATAGTTTGTGGAATCTGCCTGTCAGGCGGTACATCTTACTGACCTTTCAGATTGTAGGCTTGGATCTTGTGCTTCCTCAGGTGGGAGATGGTTGGCCATGTACCAAATTGCATATTCATGATTAGGGAAAAATTCATGCCATCCCTTAGCAGGAGTACACCATGCCTTTCAGGCAGCACTCTTCTGCATTCTTGATTATTTGCAAGACTATGTAGCAGGTGCAAGTGGAGCCAGCACTGGAAAGCAGAGAAATCATGTGTTTGGTAGATTATGTTGAATAACGAGCATATGAGTGCGTTTTCCTCACAAATTCAATTTCACTTTCCTTATTTATTTATTGTGCCATTGCCTGTCTACCAGTTAAAGTTCTTCCTGCAGCATTTTCATGTATTTGTTTTATAAAATTTTCCAAACGCCAGCGCTCCATACCTGGAAATGAGACAGTAAAAATATTGTGAAAACCTTTCGGTATAATAATTTAAATTTAAATCACACAAATTGCTATTACCAGCAGCTGCAGGTGTTCTCGACTGCTTTTCCGCGTTGATTTGTGTACGCGTGTCGTGTTTCAACACAACTGTAACTACATCTCTACAGCTGTGTTACAACAAACTTTGTCTAGATTATGTTCAGTGCTCGTGCTGCAGAAACAGCCTCTAGCATCATTTTACTGATGTCTGAGTTATCATTTTCAACTCTTTTGCATTTTTGCTATTTTTTTTTCCCAGGCATGGCTTCAGTATATTCCATCTCAAACAGTTGCTTCAGCAGAGTATTTTTTTTTTTTTTTTTTACAGGTTAATGTAGGATGAAGAAAACTTTACCCCCACCTTGGTGTCACGCCAGGCAGCAAAACTGCACTAAAAAGTAGTACACACCAGGTAGTCCATTTTTAAAAGACGTGTCACACAATTAAAGAAATTAGCACCAAATGCCAGATTAGCACCAATAACTATGAAGTATCTCAAAGTGTTCTCTCAGTAGGATCACAGTTTGTTTGTTTGTTTGTTTGTTTTTTTCAAATCTAAACTTTGATATTCATATACGATATTTTCAAATCACAAAAATAAGCTTCAGCTACATCCCTTTTAATTAAGTTGGGATGATTTTAAGTAGTGACTTTGAACTTTAGGAAGATGCAAGTTGCCATAACCTTCAGCTGTGGTGCGTCTGAGTGTTAATAGTTCAGACAGGCTTGCATCTCACTCTGTTTGGAGATATCAGAAAGCTCAGCAGGGAGAGCAGCCTATTTAGTTAAGAGTCGAAATGGTAGAAAATATTTTATGTTGCAATATGTGTTCGCCTGCTGAGAACCAGCAACATTTCAGCTGAACTCTGTGTGTCTGCACTCAAAATGCTACACAGAAATGAAAATCAAGAAAAGGGAAAGACCAATAAGTGACCAGAAGAAAAAAAAAAAATCAGAATTATTACATCAACACCAGCGGGAGAGACAGACAGAGAGGGTGGGTTTCTGCTGCCAAGCCGCTTCCTGTGTGTAAATATTTGAACTGTATGCACAACCATGCTTCACTGTTTCTGTGCACCTTGTTAAAGCCACTTTGATGGTCTTGTGATACAGTTATTTCCCACCGTGACATTTTACAATAAGGAATGCAAAATGATTTTTTAACAAGAAATGAATCATGACATTGATGGCACCGCTTATTTGCTTTTTGTTACCCCTTGAATAACTTTGAATTAAAATGAGAAAATTATGATGGCTGGATAATGATAAGGAACAGAGACGTGACGCTTGTGCGTGCACAGGTAGAACTGTGACATTCTTCACCACTTTTCTGTAAATATTACATATGGTATAAAACTAAATCTGAAATAAACCAGCATTTTTTATTTCCTTTAGTGAGACAATTCATCTCGCTTAAACGATCGAGGGTGCATGATAAGTAAGGGCTTTAATTTAAGAGGATTTACAAAAGGATAGCATTAAGCTTAAAACTCAAAGCTTCTATTTGCAGGTAATGTAAGTTGACAAATTGGGATAATCATAGTTATAATGTTTATGCCATGCAGTGAAGTCTGAAGTATAACATTCCACTAAACTGCTTGGGGAGGTCAGAAGGCTGGAAAAGTTATATTATTGCTATTCTATAACGTTCCACTTTTTTTTACCATCAAAACCCCTGTATTCTTTTTGCAGTGTTTTGGGCCATTTTTTGCTGCGTCTGGCTAAATCTGAGCAGAAAATATAGGTACATACAGAAACTATCTGTGTTCTTGTGCCTTCACATCATCGAGAGACACTACTGACGCAACGCCGATGGAAGCTGTGCGTGCTCGTGCATCACACTGCCTCCACCATGCTCATAGGATGTTATATGCTAAGAATCATTCTAAGTCTTCGCCATACTTTTTTCTTTTATGTTTCCTTTTTCTGATATTTATATAGGTTGATCCTCTGCCCATTAAGTTATCCAAAGAGTGTTTTTCCAGAGGTAGTCTGGCTTCTTTAGATGTATTTTGGCAAAGTATAATTTGGCCTTTCTATTTGTAGGAGCACAGGTTTGTGTCCTGTGGAGAACCCCTCTATATTTGTTCTCTTTAGAATTCCCTTTATGGTAGCCTCGGGCCCAATTTCAGTCTGACCTATACTTGTACACCCTCCCTCTCCCTTAACCTTAATGAGGCAGGCATGGAGGGCCTTAAGCCTTAGGTTATAAAGCCTGAGTGAGCACTAATGCGTGTTTACTAAGACACAGCACCCGCTTTGTGTGCGATATGATGGAAAGTCCACTAACAGGTATGAACTCTTGTGTGTGTGTGTGTGTGTGTGTGTGTGTGTATGTAATGACATAATAAACATGTTGATTTATTCTTCTTCTTATATATAGATTTATTGTATAAAAGTCGGACATTCCGGCTTCTGTTGAAGGAAGGCAGAGGCACTCAAAGCTTGCTTGCTGCTGTGATTCTGCTCTACGCCTTAATTCAGAGACCCTACAGCAGCCTCAAGTGTGACTTCACAAGTGCAACCGAATGACTATTATTGTGACCCTACAACCTCTGACAGACTGGAATTGGGCCTTGAATTATGATGCGCACTTTTCGTATTCCCCGTCTTGTGGAAAATGTTCTTCACTTAGCAGAATGTTGTGAAGAGGTTTCTCTTTGCCTTTTTATAAAAATGGCTCAACCCCCCTGAAATCAAATTTAAAGTCTGCACTTCAGTTGCGTCTCGACTGTCTCATTCAAAGTGATAGCCTAGCATTATAAAAAACCGGACAGAAACAAATAAAACAAACAAAAACAACGATTAGACTTCACACAAAGAAAAAAGTGTCTGAAATAAAATCATGTTTCTGAGAGTTGTGTTTTTTATATGGGGGGGAAAAAATGATCCACAATTTGTGTTGAGTTATCCCTTGCAGCAAAACAATGGCATGCAAGGTGAATGGGAAAACAAGCAGCATTCTAGGGAACACTGTAAATATTAATGTGAAATGCCACTCTGAAAAATGTTTACTTTGCCAGAATTGAAAAATGGTCCTTATTTCATGCGCCGGGATGTTTGTGTAATTCATTTAATCAGTTTATGATTGCTTTTTTTTCTTCAAGCCATTACAGAGGATTACAGATTACCTTTACCAGCTGTAAGCTGTGGTGTCATTCAGCATTCAATGCATTTAAATCAAGCCATTCTACCACTGCCAGCCTGTTCAAAACAGTAACTGTTTATGATAGAGCATATTCTTTATTCATGAAGTTGCTCTTTATTGATTATTGCAGCCTGCAGTGTTCCAGCAGAGGAGCTGGTGCAGGAGACTAATATCAAGCTGAAAGAGGACCTGAAGAGGCTCTATTACATCCCCAAAGTCATGCTCGCTGTTCAGAAGGGGAGAGTTCAGCCTAATTAGGGAAGCTTAATGCCGCTTTTTATGAGGCCTGGAGGGGCCGCTTTCCCCCCTCCTCCTTCTGCATATTCATGATTTCTTTTTTGTGTGAAAGACCAAAAGATAAACACCGGAATCACAGTTCTCAGAGTTTGTAGAAACCAGTCCCATGCGTAGAAGTTTGACGTGGATGAATGTGAAAAACAATCAGAGTGCAATCTTAGGAGTCTCAAAATGTTGTGTTTTTATTGTGCTTTGTGTATCTGGATATACTCGTGCTTATTCACTGCTGACCCAAAGTTAACAGTACAGAAACAATTCAGTGATTAACGAAAGGATCAAAGTGATTCCATCTCACATTTTCAGTTTTTTATCATTTCTCTTGTGCTTATTATGAAATTGTTAGGCATGCAGAAGGATTCAAACTGTAACAATACAGGGCACCATACTTTGAAAAAGGAAAACAAACAAACAAACAAAACTATGTGTGCTAAAAAGGATTAATGACAAACTAGCATGAGACGCATGAGGAGTTACTTTCATGCCCTCATCCGAAAACAGACAGTTTTATTACGGTAGCAGATACCAGTCGATTCGGAGCTAAAGCCAGGGAGGGTTGCCACGTGTCAGGCAGATGACAGCCTGCGTGATTCTAATTGATTTCAATGATTCCGTTGGATTTAAACCTTCACAGAAGTGCAGTCAGAGGAGGAAACAAATATATATTTTCTTGCTAGAGTTGCCGCTTTAGGAAAGCCGTGGCACTGCTGTGGGAAAAAAAAAGACTGACATTTGCAAATAATTACGCATCCAAGGTGGTTATCTATGTGTACCCGAGTCGAGGTTACATATCACAAACTGAGAAAACTTTCACGCGCTGCTCTGCTTGAGTTGAATAGCAGTGTTTTAAATCCCCACTCCCACCCTCAGTGTGCAAGCCCAGCAACACTGAAACATTTTGGAATAGAAATGAGTAATGAAATAGTTCTTGGATATGCAATCTATGGACAGTCATTCACGAAGGTGCGATTTCTTGTTTCCGCAAAACATTCATATAGTAATTTTGTCTTAATAAAACTTCCCATATTTTTCTCCATATTTAAAGTCAGAGGATGTATTTCCGAGTACACGTCATAGACAGTTGCTATCAAAGAGAGATTTTTCTCTTTATCCTAAGTAATCTGCCACGATATAGGGCTTCAGACATAAAGAGGGAAGGTTACTGTCATTTTCATCACCGTGAGAAGCTTTTGTATGGACTCTGCTATCAGAGCTTTTAACAAGAGGACAGTCAGCACCGCGCTCTATCACCGGTCTTTACTGTTTCACGTGAAGTGGTGAACTCCTTCACCAAGAATTGCAGACAGTGCCTCCAGGTCCCCCAGGAGGTCATTACGATAGGGATGAGCAGCTCAAAAGCACCGTATGATGGACAGCGCAGTGACAGCAGGGAAGGAGAGGACACGGTGTGTGTGTGGGGGGGGAAATATAAATTGGAATGTGCTGAGTGGAAATAGATCAGGTTTCTGTTACAGAAGAAACTTTTGACAGTATGGGATCTTGCTTGTATCAGCAGTCTTCCAGTTGAACAAATATGAACAGAATAGCTCGCTGAAACCTGTAATTTAAAATACTACAAGACATTTTTATAAACCGATCACTCACACATGAACAGCTGGAATTTGTTACGTGTGTATAAAATACAGTTCATGTCTAGTTTTTTTTTTTTTTTTTTTGGAAGACACAAAGGCCAAACTGCATAGTTGCCTTGATGTTTAAAGACTATAACTGATAAGCACCATTTACTCTCTCACTGACCTTGCATTTACTGGCTGACAGCAGTCTGTTCTGATATTTGCAGCATTATTATACATCAGCTCTTCACTCAGTCTATGCCATATTTAATAGTCTATTGAAACCGAGGTCTTTTCAGGTGTATATATATATATATATATATATATATATATATATATATATTACCTGAGCTCAGCCGCACATACGTATCTGTTTTCTATTTGAAAACTTCATAGAATTTAAAATGAACTTCTGAGTATTTGGCTGAGTCCTTTATGGCTGACATAATGGTGAGCTGCTGCTGCTTGTTCGGGAGTGTTGAACAGTATAGCAAGTGTGTAATTTCATCCAGGTTAACCTGTAATTTATGAAAACAGACAGCAAGACGCACTACTTGTTTCTGTGTGGTGTTACACGGCACACTGCAGAAGTAGGATGTTGAAACTGAATGATTCAGTTAACTTTTGCACCTTTGCTAATGTGTTTATGCTTTCCTGCATCAGGTTGCGCAAGTGAGGTCTGTTTGTTTTTCATTCTCATCAGTGTTCTCCATTTCCTGTTTTATTTTCTTGTACTTACCTTTCCTTTCATAACCTCCATTTGCTCCACTTTTGGGCTTCCTGCTGTTGTGATTGCTTCCCCTCCATCTGTGTCTAATTGTCTTCCCCTGCTGGTGTTTTTACTCTGCGCGTGCCCCTCTCACTCTCTCACTGGGCCACATTGTCTTTCTACCACGTGTTTGGTGTTCCAGCATTCATTTCTTCATGTAATTCTTCACTTGTGCCAGAACCTCCCTGTTTTCCTGTTTGTTCAGTCTCTTAATTGAGCATTTGCATTCTCTGTTTCCCAACCAGTGGTCATTACACGCTGTTGGTTCTAAGTAGCCAAGGTAAACAAAGCGTGGCACTTTTATAATAACACGAATTAATAATATAAAAGATCAACAATCTGAAAATCATTTTAATAAACATGAAAATAATCAGTCAGACCCCAGCCTTCTAGTGCTTTGACCCCATTCATCCACCACAGTGCCCTTCACAAATTTTTTCACTTTATATATGACCTCATTCCCTAACAGTGTTGGGGCATTACTCAAAGAGGTAATGTATTACCCATTACTCTTTATTTTTCTTAAAAGTAATGTGGAACTTTACTTCATTACTCAACAGAGAAAGTCATTCATTTTACTACTTGTTATATTATTTTCACGTTACTCGTGTAATGTGTTTGGCTCCCACAGAGCAGGGTTTATCAGAGACTACCTCCAGAATTTGGGAGTGGAGATGATGGAATGCCCTGCCTGCAGTCCTGCCAGAGTGACCAACACAACCACATTGGCTGACTTGTGATGAATGCTGGTGGAAGAATGAGATGCCATCCCACAGCAGCGTGCGACCGAGCTGGTGACCAGCATGAGGAGGTGGTGCAAGGCTGTTGTGGCTGTGCATGGTTCTTCCGCATGCTGCTGAGGCTAAATTGCCAATATGTCTTCCTCTTCAGACTTCAATCATCCAATCCAATAAATGACACCAAACAAGAGTCAATATAAACGTCAATATATGAACCATATATAATCAAAACAAATGCCATAAAAAATTATACAATTGGTAGAATATAGTAGTCTGTATTTTAACTGAGCTCTACTTTGTTATTGTTTAAACACTCAGCCGGGACTGGGAATATGGTGCTGGCAAAAAACACTGAAATAGGATATCATCAAGGAGGCAGGTGGAGAGAGAGAGAATGACAGAAGAAGAAGACAACAGGTGTGTGTGTGTGTGTGCAAATACTTAAGCATAGTATTATTGTTATTTTTTTTAAAACATGAAACATAAAAAAACATGAAAAGCCCTAGTTCCTTAATTTTCCATTTAATATAAAGTACTTTAGAGCTTTTAGTGAAGCTGTATTATAATGGTAGAAGTGTAAGGTACACTGCACTCCATTTGGAACTATTCTGCGTCCATGTATGTCCACATATCTGATTGTATGATATGTCTGACTACAGAAGAAAGGAAAAAAAATCATCCTGGGCCCTATTCCAGAAAGCAGGTTTAGCTAAAAACTCTGGGTTGGTTAACTCTGAAATAGGGGAAACTGTTCCAGAAAGAGAGGAAACTTCAACGATCCATCAATCATTTGCAGTTTTGTAAAAGGTCACTGATGGAAAAATATCTGGAACTTGGAGATGACGTGAATGTTTGAGTGAAAATGAGGCGAAAATGATTTTGAGACTTTAAAACTGAACTAAATGTTTTTAATGTGACTTAAATGTTGTCAACATTCTGAAAGTTATGATTTCTGAAATTCAGAGTATGGATCTCGACATATTTTCCAATGAAAATCCCCTAAATCTGAGCTCATAGGCTCTATAATCGATCAGCAAATCGTGTCTGAGAACATTCGCACAGCAGGAGGATCTAAATGGATCAGGATCCCGGGGTCAGACCGGATAAGTTCAGGCTCCAGACATTTCCCAGCTCATCCTGTCTGGATCCGTTCACAATGGCTTCCTTTTTTCCGACACAATCTGCATTTTTAATTAAAATGGCTCATCCTCCCAAACCTGTACTGAAATATTTAAAATCTATAAAGCTGAGACATTTTTTATAGCGTGTTTGCCTTTATTGATAAAACTTTACATTCTGTACAGACTTGGAAAGATGCCCTGAATGTTTTCAGCTAAATATGAAACAGAAATAATGAAATTCCCCATTAAAGAATGAATACAGTGAGGTTGCTATTCCATCAATAGATCAACATTTTACTGAATAATTATTTAAACAATTAAATGGGCATAAACTGAACTGTCATAAACTGCAGTAAAAACTGTTTTTATTAAATAAAAACTGACCTGAGGTCAGCTCCACCCCCGGGGTCTGCTGCTGTCTCAGTAACTAACACACGGGCCCGTCAGTAAACTCAGCCTGAGCTGTTTCTCCACATTTTTATCTCCACGTTCTGTCTCCATTTTGTCCGTCAGGCTGCAGCTGAATAATTCGATTTTAAAAATCAAATGTAAAATTAGGATTCAGCTTCATCTGATGAAAATTAAAGTTGGGTAAATGACGACGGCAGACGTTATAAAATAAATCACATATTTTATAACAACCTTTTATTCTGTCTATGACGATAACAGAGTGGACCGAGCTGATTAAAATGAACCGCCGTGCTCCACAGGTATATTCCTCGATCCACTGGGTTAAAAATGGAGGCTCAGCTCTTCATTTACCCATTGCCATGGTGAATTCGGGTATCAGAGCTCCATTGATGATGGCTTTCTTTCCTTACTCACGCACGGGCTAACTCAGGGTGTACTAACTCTGATCAGGTCTTCTGGCATGGGAAACTCAGAGTTGCTGATATCAGAGCTGATCAACTCAGAGCATATTTTTAAACTCAGAGTTTGTGGAACCTGCTTCCTGGAATAGGGCCCTGATCATTAAAACAAGTTGGCTAGGGTCCAGGACACATTTGTACACATTTGGGTCACTTGATGATCCGGTCATGGGAACATTAGAAACTTTTGTTTGTTGTTTTGGCTTTGCTCACATCCGAAGAAAATAATAGTTTCTGTGTTACTCTCCTTTTCTTGGGAATGCTTAGAGTAGGGGGGGTTTCACCTCATATTATGTCCAGGTTACCCCCAGGCCTGGGGTGTAAGAAACACAGGTAGAAATGGAGGCCACAGTGCTAAAAGCCTGACCTTTGTTACCTCTGGAAGATCAGGCTCTTGCTGCTGGGCTGGAGTCAGCATACACTCAGCTTTAACATCACTCTCAAGATAAACTCTAAAAACTTTGGTGACGTCTTATTTTATTTTCATAGAACTCGGTTATTAAAGTTTGATCTTGCCAAACATGGTGGTTTATATTCAAATTCCAGGAAAGGAATTAAAACTCCCATCTGCTTTATGTTTAGTGATAACAAGCTAATTTAAATGTTACCAGCTGAACTATGAAAGTCAGCATGCTAAACATTGTTCCTGATAAATATTTTAATCCACTGATGTAACTACAGCCCGCAGTCAACATAATCACTGCAAACTGACAAACCGGCCACACGAGCCCTTTTTGGAACAAATTACTTTTTTTGTTTGTTTGTTTATCAAATATGATGAATTATGTATTAATAATCTTACATTTACTCCTGTGATATAAGGGGTGACATGGACATGGAACATGTTTTTTGATTGTGTTTCTTTGTCTTGCACAGAGAAGGTAATTTATGTGGACAGGGAAGGGGTACTATTAACAGTACAAATAGTGTCAAAGGTCAAAAACTAAATTAAAAAGAGGAAAGAGGGAGAAAGAATTAATTTAACACCTTTCTCGCACAAGCTCTCTGTCATCAGTGATATCACGACATCATTTAAAATAAGGTCAGACAGGAATTTTAAGATTGAAGGCATATATGAAATATTCATTCTTTAATCTCAAACTTGATAACTTTTCCCATCTTATTAGGCCTTGAGCAGCTTTCTCAGGGGAAGATCCTGGTACCTAGGAAAGACTAGCAAAGACACTTACATGCTTGAAATATTTTGGATTTTCTCAAAATCTGTTCCTGGAGTGATGTGAAAATACCCAAGATATGCAATGGGCAGGCTGTTTAAAGAAGTATTTCTCTTTTAAGGGCATTGCATTTGTTCATTGGATAATAAATATGTTGGAACTCCCAGCTGACTTTAACAAAAATAAGCTGTATTTAATCACTAATTAGTCAGTGTGTGTGTTTGTTTGCATTGTGAATTATAAATATTTGCTCTGTGACATCAGGGACTGCAGGAGGTGGCAGGTAAAACTTATAAAACACAATTTACCCTCTTAACATTAATCACATTAAAATAAATTTATAATTATAATACACATTTTTCCAAAAGCTTAGTATACAATAAAAGCATACAAAAGGGTTCATTGTTTTGTCAATGACTGGTTTCTGGATGCTGGTCACTGCTGGTCAGAGTCAATCAAGTTTGCTTTTAATTAATTTTATGAAATTAAAATTTAGAATAAACTTTTTTCTAGGAGTAAAACTTTTAAAGCAATAAATTACTTAATCTTTCTTATATCAAATTAAAACAACAATTATATTAATAATAGAATTCTAAAAAAAAAAAAATTCATTATTTTAATCAGATCAAATCGGTTTATCCCACCGATGCTCGATATGCACACATTCTGCATTCTAATTTTATGGTTTTAAGGCAGCGCGTGTCATGGCTCCCAGTTATATTACGACTTAATTCCCAGGCTCAGGCCCTGAGGGTGGCCCCTGGCAAGTTTAGTCCAGAAGAAACACCAGAGGTAAGCGAGATGTGACAGTGAGCACTTCCAGGAAAGCTTTGCCTGAGGAGGTCCAGTTAGCAACAGAGGTACATTTAATCTCACATCTCAACTATCACTTTTATCCATGCATTTTGATACCCCCCCCCCAAACACTAATTTTGGGTTTAATTGTATTACTTTGGTGTTTTTAAACTACTTGTGCTTATAGACCAGCAATTTGTAACAGTAAAATATTATCTTCTTTTTTTTTTTTTTTACTGTATAAGTGATGCCAGCCTACATGTAATGGGTTACCTTTATTTCTTGGACTTGGATGAGTATCCTCATGGTTATTGCCCTGCCAACCTTTCATGGCTGTCAGATTACGTCCTTGGTGCCCTAGCCTGTGGTGATATGGAATTGAATTGTGCTGCAGGGATTTGGTGAGGCGAGATTGCTGTGTAAGGACGGAATCACACTCAGACTGCTTGATACTGTTGTGCCTCTATTTTGCCATTTCAAAACTGCACGGGGATGTCAACTATCTTCTGTGTTTGAGCAGCAGATTCTAAAGATAGTTTAAATTAGACAGACAGGAAGACAGACCTGATATAACGAGATATGCAGCCTTGTGTTCAACAGGAAATTACAGAGTAGAGCAGCTGGCAAGTTTTGTCTTTTTTTTTTTTTTGGTTAACAAAAAACATAAAAACCAGTAACTTTTCTATATAAAGAAAGATAAGAGAAGCAACGATAATGCAGTTATGGTCAGAAGTTTACATGCGTTCATAATGGGCATAAATGCCATGGTAATGTGTGGGTTTTAATGATATCTTTGAACTCTTCTTATATACATCTTTAATGACTTTAAAAATCAAGAATTGGTTGCACATATTTGAATTTATTTTTTAATTTTCTCTGATCTTAATGTAAACTCCTGACCATAACTGTGGACTCTGGTGGATTGAAGTTCAATACATTTGTGTGCATGAATGGCCTATACACTCAAACACATGACATTTCTGTATCAGCAGGAGCCGTTTGGCACCTAATGCCATATTTCAGTGATAATTGCCTTTGTAGCAAAAATGCTGATAAAGATTGTTTTGAGCTCAGTATATGTTAATGACCTCGTAAATTTTATGCTGAAATAATCTGCAACATGAAGAGGACCAGAGCACTGGTGACCCCTGTTTCCATCCATGCCATCTGTGTGGATAATTACAAATAACTCAGTGCTCACGCTGACAATCAAGTGGACTTCAGTAAAAAACAGAAGCTCTCTGCAAGAAGGGCCAGAGCTATCATTATTATTATTTTTTTTTTTTTGAGGCTGTTTTAGGTCCTTTATTATCTGCTGACAAAGCTCAGGATTTTCTGAGTCAGTGGTGGCTAGTGCAATCCTCTATGTAACATTGTGGGTGTAGGATGTGACTCTCAGACGGTGGTGTCTGAAAGGAGGATGCTGTCCAAGTTGTGGACAATCCTTGACGCCTTTTTCATCACATGCTGGACAGTCTCAGGAGCATGTTCAGCAAAAGGCTCATTCCACCACGATGCACCACAAACGCCACATTTTTACCTGTATAAAACTTTACAACTCCTCCCTCTGACGCCTGGACTATTTTCACTTGCCATATCTTGTATATGTTGTACATAGTATTGTTTAACTTCCATATTTATATTTTAATTGATATTGAATTATTCTGATTCTGAACATGGATTAAAAAAAAGTCTGCTGTTTATCATAAATTCATTGCTAACTGGGAAGCAAAATGAATAAGCTAGAATTTTCAAAATAAAACCTGCACAATTTTTAAACTCAGTTTTCACAGAGTCAGCCCATGGCAGTACTATAATACTCGATTAGTATTTCTATTTTACTCATGAGGTGGAGGACAGTCATCATGCCTTTCATTCTGCCATTTTTGTTGCTCCAAGGCTATACATTTAGAGGAGTACAGAACATAAACTCGAACTGACCTTGAAACCAATCTGTATAAATACATTTTCCGAGAGGAGGTCCGAGAGGATATAGGGCAGTTCAGACCCGTGCTGAACATCAGTAATAGTAACACTGGCAACAGCATAATGAACTAATAATTAATATCTGTAGTTAATGAAAGAACAGCAATTAATGCAAGTTTCCCTGCATTTCACAGTTTGATGCACTCAGCCTGTCACGGTACGTGAGTGGATGGTGTGGCTGTGTCAGATGATGAGGACCCAAATGCAGGACTCCAGAAACGGCAGG
>JAVDPK010001750.1:512925-548881 GCA_034780415.1 Cichlasoma orientale | reverse complement strand
TCTTACAACCCTTCACCTGTTAACCCTCTTACTTTAGGTTTCCACCTGTGGCGAATTCATTAATATTACATTTAATAATGGAGGGGAGGTTTTTTGTTATGTTTCCATAACAGAGAACTCCCGCAGTGACACAGTCAAGGCCTGTTAAGGATCTGGACTTGAGATGCCTCTCACTCATTTAAATGAAGACTGCCTGACTGAGTCATGAGCCAAAATTTTTTTTTCTCCTATCTTACACAAGCTGGCTTTGGCAAATTACTGTTTTTCCTTCTGGCCCCACTTTATGTTGTAATATCACAAAAATAAAAGTCATATTTCTTGGCACTGGTGGGGTCTTACAAACATGAAAATCCCTACATTATGGATTAAAAATTCATTAAAGTGTCTCCAGTTTTACGGAGGTCTTTAACAGCAGTCTGTGGCAATGTGCTTTTTGAACTGCAGGGATTTCTTTTTGTTGCAATACTGCAAGGGGCCAGCGGGAACCACTGGCAGCGAGCCTGATGATGGTGTACCCATGTCTTGTAGTACACTGAAAGATACAATTGGACACACTTCTAAAAGGTCTTGTTTGCGCAGGCTCCTTCAAAAATCCTGCCAGTGATGTCTGAGGTATTATTTATGACAAACCCTCGGAGAAAACATACATCATGATAACACAGAACATTTTCTTTAAGAAATATTCACCATTTGCAAGAAAGAGCATCCTTTCAGTTCAGCACTTATTAATACAGGGCTTATGTTGCATTAAAACAAAGTGTTCAAGATATTGTGTCAAATGACTGTTTCAGTATCAAAACCCATCTTTTTCAATCACAAAACCTTACCAGAGGACTCTACATTTGAAGTTTACCCCTAATGTAAAAAAAAAAAGAAAAAATCAAAAGTAGTTCACCCTGAACGAGACATTTATATATCCTGGAAAGTGTAAACGCCCCAAAGCCAAAGAAATCTTTGTGCAAGTGCCATTGTTTAGGGATAATTGTGTCTTGAAACAAAGAGCTTACAACACAATGATGAATGTGGATGCTCTTTTGTTTTTTTTTTTCCCTGAGCACGGAAAACACAGGCTGGCCCACTTTAGGCTCGCATGTGAAGGTGATATATGGAAAATGTTGGGGGAGAGAGGGACGAGGCATTGTGAGGAGTTGTGAAAGTTTATGGGCTTTACGTTTAATTGCTGAAGTTTATTGTGAGTTGGAAATTAGGTTTCTTTCTCTCTCATCAGAAGCCCAGTAAATGAAAAGTTGCCCTTCATATTGGGATTATTGCACATTAAGAAAGGGATTTATTTGAAAAGTAGCAATAAAATTTTAACTCTGTAATGACTTAGAACAATGAATTATTGACCAAATACTGAGCCCTGTGGGTACAAATAACAAAGACTCAATATTAGACTTTTTTTTTCCTTTTAAAAGACCTCTGACAATGACTGTTAGGGTATGTTATGCTGTTGAATACATTCTTCTATGTTTCATATTTTTTCTATTCAGGACAAAAAAAGGGAGTAGGGGGTGGGGGGCAAAAAAGAAGCGGGGGGCTCATATTTGAGGTCAAACTCTAATGCTGTGGCTATGTTTGGCCTGTATGGATCAGCTGGGATTTTTGAGGTCCACAGATAGTTGCTGAGAGTCAATGATTCACGATGCCTACAGTATAAGGATCCAGGGTAATTGCTGGTTATGTGGCAAACATGACAAATTGCCTCCACTACAGCACGGTCCCTCAAGTGAAACAAGCCACCGTGAGGTCAGTTCCAGGTTAAGAGTGTTATCAGCTGTTGACCTTGACTATTCATTCTCATTCATTCTCACTTGTGTATTGCAAGGGGTAGCAGGGGATTGAAGCCAGAAACATGAATGCCCATTAAAAGTCTGAGAGTCAAGTCGAAATGTTGGGAAGGGTCTGTACTGTATGCACTGAGGCCATCGTGCAATTCCAGCCAGCTAAGCCTTGAATGCATTTAGATTAAATGTGAAGGACCGTTACCGCCGTGATTTAAGTATGTTTGCAATAATAAGTGGATGCTTTGGCATTTGGAAAAAATATGGTTAAATTGCTTCATTGCTAAGAAGCCCTTGAACAAAAACACTGTGCACCAAAAATGACCATATCAGCCCAGAAAATTATCATTTTATAGCTTTCTTTAAAATGCAAGTTAAACTAACATGGTTTGAGCTTTAGATGTGCTGGTGGATTTTTTTTTCTACCATTTGATGGGGCTTGGTAAACTGCTTTCCACAGTTCACTGTCTTTGTGCTTTGCCTAACTGGCTGCTAGTGGTATCGTCCTTTTTACAGTACAGACATGAAAGTGTTAGTCACCTTTTCATCTAACTCTCAGCAAGAACATGAATTAGCACATCTCCCAAAATATCTAAGTACTCCCTTAAGGCTTAGTTCAATAGCCCGTTTGTGCCTGACAGAAAAGTGTTATATCTTTTGCTAGACGAGTGCCTATTTAATGAATCCAAAGATGCAAAAGTTGAATCGCTTTCTCCTGGGTTTATGAATCCCTTAAAAATTATGGAGCCGCTAATGAAAAACACAAGTAAATACATTATTTATCACTTTATGTGTCCCGTCATTCATACATAAATCACATTCTGTGACATTAAACTTAGAAATGTGAAACTCACAGTGTTCTCGATGACCCATCAATGTTTAAAATGTCCACATCAGTTTGCCTTTGGTGCTCATATTTTTAGATCAAATTTATTATGCCATATTTCAGTGGGTGGTGCCCCGTGTGTATCCAAATGGAGAATGTGGTGCAAGGATGATAACTTGCTAACTCCCTTGATCTTTGCTTGGCTAGACTCCATGGCTGAATCCTAGGTGGTAATGGATGCTGCTATTTTAAACAAACCATGGGGGATGCATCTATTTTGCATTAAACCATTTCATTCTGACAACTCTCCCTAGGATGCTGACAAATACAAGTTTCATAGGCTGAAAAGTTGCGTACATGAACATATTAGACAAGAAAGCCTGTGAAATGTTTAATACATGGTCCTTTCTTGCAATACAATAAAGTGAATCGTCTGTGCAAGGTAAAAATGTCCAGTTCTAGGTCATCAAGAGGCGGATTTATTGTAGCATTATTTCTTTTTCTCCCCCCACAAGGTGGTTAAATGCAACTCAAACTTTAAATTCAATTCCTGGTCTAAATATAACCCACTCAGCCTTACCTTTCTTTGTATAAACAGGCAAACACAGGACTACGAAGCCCCTGTGGGTTCAAGAGGCAATTATTTGGAGAAAGCGGCAATGTTACAGGTGGAGGGAGGGATGTTAATTACCTCTGTGGATTCACAAGACGATGCCTCTCTCTTTTTCTTTTGTTCAGTCTCTTTATGGGCTAATTAATTATGAAACAATGCACAGGTGATTCATCTGAGAGCAGGAAATGTTTAAACCTTTCTCCTTCCTTTCACATCTACACAACAACACGGGGAAGGTTGTTTATCAAATGTCATAAAGGTGCGCTTATACAGTAACTCTTCGTTATGTAAGGTTAGCTCTCATTGGAGTTTCCAAAAGACAATTAATTTGAGGCGCAGATGTCCAGAAAAGTCGTGATTTTTCAAGTACTCACAAATATGAGCGTCAGCCTCTAATTTGAGGATTTCATATATACAACTGGATATTGCAGATGTCAGAGATGGTGAACACCGCTAGGCTTAAATATTCACTACAGCGGATTCTTGCATTCACCATGAAGACTTCACATGGAGAAATTCCATATTTAATATTGAGACTATTCACCCATGATGTGACCATTTTAGACAGATTACTCTTTTTCGACTTATCACAGCGACAGCACGGTGGGACAGCAGCGGTGAGTTGGAAAATTATGATACCAATGAAGAAGAGCGTTCGCTGATCTCTCACATACTGCCGTGATGGAATTCAAAACTTATTTTGCAGTTGAATGGCTGTGTTATCCCCACAGCAGACCTGTCAACTTAACTGTAATGAAATAGGGAGAAGGGTGATGAAAAATGTATAGAAATCAGTGTAAGCCGCGACATCGCTCTAGCCTTGATTTCGAACGTGATGCATCACGCTGCAGCGCTTTCTTGAGCCACTGCTCCAGCTGTGAGGTCAGCCGCTCAACTTCTGAACTACACCAAACCGAGAGCATGACGATGCAGAGGTGTCCACATCTGTATAGGGAGTGCCAGTGTCAGGAGCACATGAAAGGGAACAAGGAAGGATGTATGATTCAACTAATATTACGATCCATACTATTGTAAAACAATAAAAGGAAGCTTTACACCAAGGCAAGATAAATGTATGCCTTTTATTCCTTTTATATCCTCTGGAAACCCTGAATCCTCACGGGGGGCATTACATCTTGGCTAGTCTGCACCTTATACTTCATTCTGCTCAATAAAGTGTCTTATAAATTCATTATTTCCATATGAGGGCATATTTAAAAAACACTCTGTTCAAACACGATGCTCAGTTTTCAATGATCATCAGATTCAGCTAATCCCAAAAAACTAGGAGAAATAAAAAATGCATGCCAAACAAGAGTTCTGTATGTATGTCACTGTATGTATGTATTACTGGATATACACATTCACATACACTTATTTTTAAGCAAGTAATTGCTGCAGCATTATGCTTCCTGCACTCTTTTAATTTGCTAATTTTCTCTTGCATACAATGAAAACTGCTAATTGGTAAAACTGTCAGAACATGAAAAAGAAAGAAGACTGCACTTTGGGATCTACTGAGCCAAGCCCCTCTTGTCATGTGTTACAAGGTTTGATAACCTGGCTAGACTAGATCGTGTTGGAGTCCAGTATCTCATAAAAATTGTTCAGCTGTGGTATACGAATGGTGTCTGGTGCCCTGAAGGAGGTCTTGTAGTTACAATACCAATCGCTGGTTTTACACTTGTTTTTTTACATGTAGGTCAGTGATGGTGCTTAGATGATTAAATCTTGTTGCTGTTGTGTTTATGCCTGCTCACTGGCAGTGTTCGGGGTTCAGGCAGTGCTATGGGAGTAATGCAGCAATTGTAGTAGTTTATTTTTAATGCTGGAAAAAACCTCTTAATGTATTCGTGACTGATATGGCTGCAGTAGCGTTCGCCAGGGTTGGATGTTGTCTGAAAAAGCAGATAACTGCCAAGTGACAGTCTCCTTTGAGAACCTTGCTATGGCTTTGGGTCTGTCCTGTAGGACGTCGTTGAAGCTTAACCCTAAAAGTTTAGAGCAAAGGGCTGCATAGTTTGAGTCCTTAATGCTGGTATTTTGCCTAAGGTTCCTAGAGTTTCCAAAAGTACAATAGGAGTCAGCGCCCTCAGCTCCAGTCATGTGGAACAAGCTTGCAGTTGGGATTTGGGAGGCAGACATTCTCTCTACACTCTCTCATGTTCCTTTAAGATAAAGCTTATAGTTAAGTCTGACTGATATAACCCCGAACCATCTCGCAGTTATGCTGCTGTAGGTTCAGGCTGCTGAGGAGCTTCCCATGATGCACTGAATTCTCCCCCGGTTGCTCTCTTTTCACTGCCCATGTATTTATATGCCACTTACTTTAGTCTACTCTCTCTGTGTAGTTGGGTTTGGTCCTGTTTTGATTCACGGTTCTTTGTGCTCCTCTTTTCTGTCATCTCTTTTCTTTAACTTACCAACTGGTCACAGCTAATGGCTAAACCTCCCTGACCCTGAGTCTGCCGAAGGTTTCTTCCTTTAAAAAGGGACGTTGTTTAGTGCTTGCTCTTACTGTTAATGGGGATTTCACTCTTCCTACTGTCACAAAGTATTTGCCCGCTGACTGATCTCTGACATTGTAAAGTCTTTCCCTTACAATATAAAATACCTTGAGTTGATTATTGTTGCTTGCTATGTATGAAGTAAGCATATGCTGGGTAAAGATGAGAATGTCACTGAGCCACCAAACACAAATCTCTGAGCACATTCACAGTCCCTGCCTGTTTTGTCCTCATCCCCTCTCCTAATTCTGACCAGATGAAACACTTTTCTAAGGTCCAACTTTGTACAGACGGTGATACGATGAAGAGGCTCAGAAGCAAAATTGATTTCGAGAAGCGGGTATTTGATTGATAGTGATTTTCTTCAAACCTCAGGAGTCAATGCAGTGGTCCTGGATGGGTATGTTTGGAGATCAATTAAAGCAATATTTCATTAACAGTATTAACCATAATCATGTGTTCCACGTGAATTCACTGCAAGTCACGCCTCAGTTCACAAAACTAGTGACTGCAATCACTTCCATGTAACTTAAGAACTGTTAGAAATGTCAGTACTCATAAATAAAGCTTTTGCAATGGTAGAGATTGAAATATTACATGAAACCATAAGGAAACCAGCAGAGCAGTAATGCTATATTGGAAAAACTGAGAGGTTAATTTTTAGTAACCAAATTGTAAGACAACTCAACCTGTGCTCAGCTGCATCGTGACCTCAATCACTACTGCCAGCTCAAAACACCCAGAACTGACGTAATAAAAAAAAGTAATAATAATTGCATGTATGCAGCATTTTCAGCCACATAAACAAGACAAAGCTGGGTGTCTCTCTTCGTCATCTGTTAGAGGGCTGAAGCTCAGCCTAGAAACTGTCAGGAAGATGATGTGTCTCAGGAGACAAAGAAGCCTCAGGAGAGAGGCAGCTCTTAATCATCAGGGACCCACGTCTCTGGTGTTCTCTCATTGTTGCGCTCGCCTTTCTTTGAACACAGTGCGCAGGAGGTCACCTGTCTGTGAGTCATAGCCATAAAGTTGCGTGCCAAACACAAGCACAAAAGGCTAATTTAAGTATGAAAAAATGTCACTGTGGGACATTTAAAATGTCAATTTTTTAAATTTTTAACTATTGTTCTCAGTACATCAAGGAAAGACTTAAAAAACTTTAAAGAGAGGCACTAAAGCTTTTACAGGTAGATAATGTGGAAAATACCTTAACCTTTTGACATCTTCAGTTAGGACCTTAACTTTAATGAGTCTCAGTTTTGGTGATACTAATGATATCACTCAGTGGCTGGTGAATGAAAACAATAGGCACCTGTTCCACAAAGTGTGCACATGTCACATCTTTGTGGAACTCCTGAATACTGCACTTGTTGTAATGTCTCTTTCAGGCTGTATTTGATTCTTGTTGGCTACTTTATGCGCAATTTGAAGTCATGAATTAGCCTTGAAGCCATTTTCCTCTTGAAACTGTATAAAAGTGAGAAAAAAGAAGAGATTTTGCTCAATATGACTCCAGCTGATTCTCAACTGCTCAATGGTGGGCTTATAGATTGAATTCTTTTAAGTCTTTTCCCTCAACACAGCAGGATTTACAAGCATGGACAAAACATGCTTGAGTGGAGAAGGACAGAGGGACTCCATCTCCAGTCCTCTTCTCGATCCATTTGAACTGTATAGGGCAAGCAGCCATCCAGTAGGCTCTATTTCAACTTGGCATAGAGAGCAACCACAAAGATTATCATTTGTTACCTATCAAGAGGGTCTAGACCACACTCAGACAGGTGCTGAGAGGCAGAGGAGGTGCTGGTGGCCTGAGCCTAACAGGCAGATAACACACGGGGATTTTGACAATACTGTCTCAATTATCTGATTGATGATTGATATTGAAAAGAATGAGACTGTGCAGGGATGGATAAGAGTAGGGCAAAGGACATGAACAATGAAGATCATGGAAGATAATCTTTACATCTTTCTGTCCAGCTGCATGCTCATAACTCACACTGTGTGTGTGTCTGTGTCTATATTATTTTGTGAAAGTCTTCTACTGCTACACAATAATACACTCTCAAACTGCAGAACATGTTTCCCCAATAATTTATTCACATATGTGTCCATAGGTAACCAAATGCAGATTTAAGCATATTCAAATAAGAAAAGTGGAGCCTTATATTTAGGCTAAAAACTAAGTCCAAAATGAAAGTCAAAAAGTTCATCAAACCCCAAATAGCACAAGGGGCAAGGAATACACCAGGGCGCACATACACAGGAATATAAGCAATGCTTTGACAAAGAAGCACAAAAGGAAACCAGGACTATTTATATACTGAGGACTAACGGGGGAATAGAAACATGAAGCGAATGAAATACAGTTTAAAGTAGTGAAGACAATCAGACAGATAGGAAGCAAAAGCAAAACAAGACACAAGAGAAAACTCAAACAATGGTGAAATCAAGAAATAAGACAAGAAATAACCCAAAAGACACATGCTGAACATGGAGACATGAAAACTCACATTAAACATGAAGACAGAGACAAGAGAATACTGGAGGACCGAGGCATAAAAACACAGAAAGATAAGCCAAAGGGTTGAACCGATAGGGAAACACTGAGGGAATTAAACAGGAAAGTTAAAATGGGAACTGAAGCTAAATAAAGCTCAGTAATTCAACAACTCTAGAAGAGTAAAGCCAAATTAATAGGCAACCAAAACTCCATAAATCTAAACAGGAGCCAGAACTCGAATATTATGTTAACACAATGATAATAGTTCAAAAAAGGAATCCAGAATCCCAAAATGCAACCTATATGAAAAGTAAAAAAAAAAAAAAACAGAAAAAAAACAACCTTCAAACACTAGAATAACAGTAAAACTTAACACAAACACAAACTCAAATATATTAACTGAGAATTCAAAACACCTGGAACTGTGACATCCAATTCATTTCCACAAAGAAATGACTGGTGCTACTGCCAAACAGGACCCACTGCTGACAGTGGCTTTTCACCCATGATTGGCAAATGTAGCCTGCAGATTCTGGCCACCATTATTTTCTGTGCAGGAAAAAACTCCATCTGCGTTTTCTTTGTCACTGATGTGCAAACTTGCTGGATATCTGAAGGAGCGAGAGGATATGCGAGTGAGAAAAAACATAATCTGTCTCCTACCATTAATGTTACTAGAATGTTTACTTAATGGCACAAACAACTATACAAATATCTAATACAAAATAATAGATTGTACACTCATATCTTCAACCCAGCTGCTGCAACACTGGCAAAAAGCAGCAGGTTACAAAAATCGGGAGGTGCACAACCTGCAACAATGGGAAGGAAAAACTCCCTTTTAACAGGAAGAAACCTCCAGCAGAACCAGGCTCAGGGAGGGGCAGTCATCTGCTGCGACCAGTTGGGGCTGAGGGGAGAGAGACAGGACAAAAGACATGCTGTGGAAGAGAGACAGAGATTAATAATAACTAATGATTAAATAAAGTGAAGTATAAACAGAGTAAAAAAGGTGAATAAAAAGAAACAGTGCAACTCAGCCCTCCCTTTCCCCATCCAGCTTATCCAGGCTACAGCATCTGCATCACTGCGGCCCTAATATGTCTGTCAATCTCCTGCTCCCCTCTTCCCTCACTCATGACCAAGACCTCAAGATACTTAAACTTCTCCACTTGGGGCAGCACCTTGTCCCTAACCTGAAGTGGACACCCCTTTTCCAACTGAGAACCATGGACTCAGGCTTGGAGGTGCTAATTCTCATACCTGCATACACTTTGAGGCCACCAAGGAGGAAGCCTTCCACCACTTGGCTATGCCTAGAAATTTTGCCCAAAAGTTTTTTTCTACGGCCTCCCCAAACTCTTCCCACACCTGAGCTTTGGCTCCAGTCACCACCCAAGCTGCGTTCCACTAGGCCTGCTGGTACCTATCAGCTGCTTCCGAAGTCACCTAGGCTAACCGAGCCCAATAGGACTCCCTAAGCTGTTTCGGGGATTACCACTATGACAGGCACCAACCACCGTGCAGCTGCAGCTCTGTGAAGCGGCCTCAACAATGGAGGTGCGGAACATAGTCCATCTGTATTCAATGTCCTCAGCCTCCCACAGAATGCTGTCAAACTTCTGCTTGAGGCGTTAGTTGAAGATCGTGCGGACCACGGCCTCTGCCAGGTGTTCCCAGGGCAACCTCACTATATGTTTAGGTGTGCCAGGCCTGTCCAGCATCCTCCCCCACCACCTGATTCAACTCACCACCAGGTGGTGATAAGTTGACAGCTCAGCTCCTCTCTTCACCCAGAGTGTCCAGAACATACAGCTGCAGGTGTGATGATATGATTGCAAAATTGATCATCGAGTTGCAGCCTAGGGTTCCCATTTGCCACATGCACTTATGGGCATCCTTATGTTCAAACGTGGTGTTTGTTATGGACAAACTGTGGTTTGCACAGAAGTCCAATAACAGAACACCACTCTGGTTCAGATCAGGCAGGCCAGTCCTCACAATCATGCCCTTCCAGGTCTCACTGTAGTCGCCCATGTGAGCATTGAAATTTCCCAGTAGAATGACGGAGTCACCAGATTGAGCACCCTCAATCACCCCACCCAGCAACTCCAAGAAGGCTGGGTACTCTGAACTGTTGTTCAGTGCATAAGCACAAACAACAGTAAGGACCCATTCCCTGACCCAAAGACGCAGGAAAACAACCCTCTCATCCACCTGTAAAAACTCCAATGTAATGGCAGCAAGCCAAGGGGATACAAGAATACCCACTTCAGCCTGCTGCCTCTCACCGAGAATAACTCCACACTGGAACAGATCCAGGCGACTGGTTCCAGACTCCAGGCAATGCATTGAGGTGAGCCCAACTATATCTAGCTGGTATCGCTCAACCTCACGCACTAGCTCACTAGCTCCTTCCCCACCAGAGAGGTAACGTTCCATGTCCCAATTACCATCCTTGATAGTCAGGGATACGTCCTCCAGGGCCTCTACTCTTGGCCACCGCCCGACACACACTGCATCTGACTCCTACGGTGCCTCCTGCAGGTGGTTGACCTACAGGAGGGTGTAAAATGACCCTAAGGCAAGCGTGCATCCAGTGACATTAGTCAACTGCAGCCACAAGATGGCAGTAATGTAAAGGATGGCTTCAAACAGGTGAGAGACTTTCTGACAAGGCTGTTTGTTTGAGATGAAAGGAGAAAGACTGCTTTCACTGTGGTACATTTTAATCGATTTCTATTTTTAAATTTGACTGGGTAAGCACTGCTTGTCTTGCTTGTCCTGACAGCCACTGTCTGTTCCATCCATCCATCCATCTTTTTTCTTCAGTTTACAGATTTCAAATCAAAGGTACTTGCGGCCAGGGACAGAGTAGAAAACAAATTAGTAGTAAAACAGATTGCTATGGTTGGCTGAAGTTTGCATGGAAGCAGCTCTGTCTGCAAACACATGCTAACTAACCAACAAGCAGTAGTGAAACTTGAAAAAGTGCAACGCAAACCGGAAATGAACACTGTTTGCCTTCAAGGTAAGCACTGTGACAAATATGAATATATGTAAATTATTACTAATTGCATTAACAAAATTATAGAAGAACATATTGATGCCGTAGCTTTCTCAGCTTGGGCCTGGGTTGTGTCAAATGAACACACTCATTCAGAAGGCAACTGAATATTAGCTAAAACATTGTTGCAGCACCATTCTATAGAGTGAGCTATACTGCAGTTAACAAAAGCACAGTGGCTGTCCTCTGAAAACTATTGCACGCACAAGTTACCTTTTGCGGATGGATAAGTGCTTCTGACCTGTAGAAACAGGTCTTTTCAGTCATTGCTCAGAATGTGAAAAGGACACTGCATTAAGTCAACCCTGAACATGATTCAAAAAGAAAACTATTGCCCACAAAATAACTCAAAACTTTACCAAGCAACATGGATAGATCCCAGATGAAAAGTGGCAATACATTTGGTCCAGATAATCAAAAAATAAAATAGTGTCAATCAGACCTAATATATAGCTGTGGTGTTGAAGTGTCATATGAGGCTGCAGGACCGCGAAACGTGTAAAGGAGATGACATAAGTAGACAGCATTATTAAGACTGGTATGCACAAAACTGACATTTTAGAAAAATCCCCTCCTTCAAAGTTTTCTTTTAATTCGGTCGTCCCAAACACACAGCAGAAATCAAGGGTTTTTGAACAAAAAAATATTATGACCTGGCCAGGTATTCACCGACCTCAACAGGACACCTGAGCATTTTAAAATGGAAGACAAAGTAACAAAACCTTTCCAGCAAAAATAAGCTGGAAAGAATCATCTGCGGAGAATCGCAGAAGATCACGCCACTGGTTTGGTCAAAAAAGGCATCGTCTTGCCCAGGTGGTTCAAATCTCTCATTGAAAAATAATAGCAAAAAAACACTGCATTGAAATTCTTCTTTGAGGCATGCATTTTCAATGTAGTTTAACCTTGTTTGGATTTATTGTGTTTTTTCAGTGGATTAATACATTACTGTAACTCGAGCAACTTCAAACTGAAACTGGAGACTGGAATTTGCACTTGCAGTTTCAAAGCCTTGAAGTCTAAACATGCTACTAAATCCAGTTTTCCACACTGAGAAGCTAGTGAGAGAAAAAAAAACCTGAATTCTTGTGAGTGTCGGAAACCCATTTTAATAAAATAATATTACAAAGTAATATTATTAGTAACAAAGTAATAATTTTCTTGATTTTTTTGGCTTTATGGGACATGCATGCGCAGCATAACAGTGAAATGCAGCCTATAAGGCAGTGTCTTACACAAAAATTAGATTAAATCAAGAGCACAAATTATTAAATTGTGTGCATGATTTTTTTTCCAACAATTCCTGAGCTCCGTAGATAATAAAGTGGCAGCATTATTCTTGTATTGAATTGCAGAACAATGCTTAGCTGCTTAGCTTACATACCTGAAAGAGGCTCTTAGAAAGAGGATAAAAGTTCAAATTCATTGGTAGAGCTATAGTATAAACCTGCATCGCTCACCATAAAATATGATTCAGGGCTGGTTTTCTACACAGTGCTTGAAAGACCTGTAACACATCGTTAGAGCTGCTAAAGTGCAATTACATGTTTTTGAAAGGTTTTTGTAGATATTTCTGTAAGTTAGAGTCTACAGTTGTTAAGTAATCTAAGACAAAGTCCCCACTTTATAATGGACTTCAAATAAGTGATGAACTGTGCCAGGATTGTTGTATACAGTACTGTATATGCATGTGCATTAAGAGAAAGATTTGTCTTCATTAAGATATGACAGTATGTTTACTGTGTACACAATTATTTCCGCACCAGTGAAAAATAACTAATTATACAATTTGTTTACACAATAGTATTAAATTGCTCTGTACAGATGGGCCACTGTTAAAATAATAAAAGGCGCTTTGTGATCTCTGATCTTACAGTTTTTGCTTGTGCAGCTTCACCACAGCCGACAAGCATTTTCTCAAGAGCAGTCGTTTAGTCTGAACTGCAGGTGTCAAGACTGGTTTGTCTGACCTCAGTCCTGTGGATGGGAATAGAACTATAAAAAGCAAGACACATATGGATGGTGTTTGATTTGGACAAACCAGCTATTCTCTTCCCAAGGGCATATTAATAATGATAAAACCCCGAGCACCATCTGACACATGATGGTTGAATTTGAGGAAAGGAAAAAAAAAGCTGCCCTAACTCTATTTTTAACCCATTAACCTTGTTCAAAGTGGAGTTAATTCTGCATAAAGGGTGAAAATCACCAGTGAGAGTGTGGAGCAAAATACCAGACATGGCCGACTTTTGTTTTCCAGCTATCCATCAATCACAGTTGGCCATTAGGCGAGGCGGCAAGCCACAACCACAATCTGTCAGCTTCTATAAATGCTATCAACACAAGTCATGCAAGATAAACAACAGAAATAGAAGACAGAATGGAGACAGCTACTGAAAGTCTTGATGGTCAAGCTGGAAGCTTGGAGTGCAAGCAGCCATCTACAGCTAAAGTTACTGAGGTACAAACCAGCCACTGCTGATGCCACATAGTGATCATATTCCTTCTCAAGAGTGCGTTTGACTGTTGTTCAAGCTTCACATGATATTCATGAAGCAGATGGTCCTTGTCTGTGCAGGCGTACTGACTGATAGCAACAATGTAATCCAACTCCAGATTGCAGTTTGAGTTACGCACACATTTCCTCCAGTCAAAACTTCTGTGAAAGCAGAAACAGTGTAATTGTGTCAATTAAACCTCACTGAGCCAAAGAACCACATAAAAAAACTATAATAATAAAAAATAAACTTCACATTAGGCCAAGTAGCAAACCATAAAATGTTGAACTATTGGTTAGTAACGAGAGAATCCAAGCACCCAGCATTTTTGTGTCAGCATGTTTGTGGCTGTTTTTGTTTTCATTCATTCATTCATTCATTTTTTTGGACTGAAGATCATGAAAATCAGAAATTAAAAAAGCTTGAAATATTTCACTTTATATGAGCTTATTCACAAGAACGGTGAGTGAAGCGGTCTTTGAGTTCCTGAGTCATGAATGAGCAGATAAAGGATGCGTAGAGGAGAGTGGGATGGCAGATTTATGTTTCCAGAATGATGTCCAGGTGGAGTTGCTTCCCGAGCCGGACAGGCCAGAGATTTACATGGAATTATGGGACAGAATAGGAGACACCAGGATAAGTATACAGGTAAGTAGGATTAGCTAACTAGCCGAGCCTGTTGTTTTACTGCACAATCCAGAGAAGAGTGGATGACTGAACCGGTCAGCAATGGAGGTAACAGCAGGCCATAACATCTTGGCAAGAAAAATCTCCTTTTATATATAACTTATTTGTAGTTCTCATTTTAATGCATGCTGTGACTTGATTATGACTACTCGATGTGATGGATTTGCTGTGGCTAAAGCTTGTGTTGATTTTTGGCCACAAAACATAAAATCTACAATAATAATTTAACAACAGTATCAACTCACATGGCTTGAGGAAGCGAATCAGTATAATAAGCTGCCTATATTGTTGGGTTCACTGACTGTAAAGGTGAGACATGCATGTGCACAGACTTGCTTACTGCATGAGGCTGCTGTCTAAAAAGTTAGGCCAGTCCATTGATGAGCCACAGGCATAAATAGTAAAACTTATAGTCTAAGAATTCCATTTTTCCACTTTGGCTTCAAGGTCAGTTTTGTGCATGCTGGCCCATTTCCACACTGTCATGGTAACCTCAATATGCTGCTATTGTCATTAGTAACACCTCTTCTTTTTTCCTACTATGACCATTTCTGCAAACAAACAAAATTCAAACGTTCAGTACAGAAGAATTTGCTTTTTTTTAAAGTTTGGAATATGGACATAAAACTACAGTATCACAATTATCTTTTAAGAAAGGTGAATTAATACAAAATAAATTGATCTGCAATGACAAAAATGACTATATAGACTATTAAAGTGTGAGGAGCAATTTTAGTCATATTGCAAAAAAAAATATGGATACTCTCTGAGACATGAAAGCCACCATACGTAATTCACTCTCTTGAATTAAGCAGCTGTCTGTGTAATTGTTGGACTACTACCAAAGTGCTAAAACCCAACAGTTATAATTCAGAAGTGAACTACAGTCAGAGCAGGAGCTTCTCTTTTGGGTCAAAAGGGACGCTCTCTCCTCATAACCTTTGGCAAGCTCTTGCTCAATTTCATTCATTATTATCTATTAGCTTGCCATATCGTTGTAAAAACCATATTGGCATTCTCTGCATTACTCTTTGAATTCATCTTTCTAAAAAACACAAAATCTCTGTCTCTTTGCCCACGAACTCCTCCTACATGATCAGGGTTGAGTGCCCAAATCTGGCATACAGATGCATCTTAGGCCCTTGAAGGTTCTTATCTATGGCAAATATCACGAAGTCATCATGTTGCTAAGAAACCACCTACCAACAGGCTTAAATGAGTCATTTGAAGCATTTATGCATCTACACCACTTCATAATTTTTTAAAAATAATTTTAATCTCAAGATAATAGCGTCTAATTTATATCCACAAAAATTTCTTTATGCATTATACATGACATCATCATATTACCAAGCAATCACACAACAATGGACCAAAATCACAGACTAAACAGTACTGTAACACGGGCTAGTACAAAAGAATATCAAAATTAATTACATGGTGTAAAATAAAAGAAAACTAAACTCAGTCTCATAGTAAGCTTGAAGCAAACTGTACCCTGACAATGTGCTGGGATCTTTCAGGCTTCAGCAGTGATTGTGTGGAGGGGGAGAAAAGGAAAAAGAAAAACCTGGACCCTCGGGATGCAATGATCTCTGCTAGGGTGTGAGTGGCATTTTGCTGCCATGGTTTGGTTTCACATTTCTCTTCTGATGGGAGGGAGTGGTCTATTTCAGGACTACAATGCCATCATGGCAGCAGTTGGGTACAAGGGGGTGACTGAATGGATGAATGAGTATGAAAATTATGTGAGTCATATGCCATGGCCTTCACGGTAAGCAGATATCAACTCGACTGATCACCTATGGGAGATTTGGGACCAACATGTTAGCCAGCACTCTCTGCCACCAGTGTTAAAGCACTAAATGAAGGAATAGCTTCTGAATGGATGATGTTCCATCCCATCAGGATGTTGATTTTTCCTTTAACTTGCAACTGAAATGCACAAGACTAATGACCTTAGAACCATTTGACCCATATGTTCCTAAAACAGCTCCAATCTGTGCAAATTCTAAGGTCACATTGCTTCACTTCCTCACTCGCTTCACGTTGAATGATCTTGTTTTGCTTTTGTTTGCTGTTCACAGTTTCCCTGTGCCTGTTTACTGCAGCTTTTCATTTTTCTTTTTTTTCTTTTCTGATAGTCTGATAAGACTGCATAGACATGACATCATGGAGTTTTGATAGCAAATTACAGAATTGATCTGGAGCTCAGCAGGCAATTATCAGCAGCGAACCACGGTGCATATTAATGAGCCCCGACCAAAAAAAAAAAAAAGAAAAAAGAAAAGAAGGGAAGATACTGTTCCTGCTGCACAACTAATATTCTTCATTAAGAGCCTGCCAGTACGTCAGCACCTAGGAGCTTTGTAGGGGGAATTTCCATCCGGATCACTGCTGTATTTGATTTTCCTTGCTGATCACAGGAAACCAATTTCTGACCCTTCGCACAGGTATGATAAAAACCTGCAGGATAATGGATTATTTCCTCTCTTTTTAGTGACTTCACCATTAAAGACCTGCAGATTTTCTTTCTGCATTGTTCTCTTTTTCTTTTACCTTCAGCGCAGTACAAATATGTCACGTCTTTACAGGTAGAACAGACTCAAAACCAACCTTAAAGCAGACATGGCTGCCAATATTACAGGCGTGCTGCTCCCTCCGACAAGGGGATGACAACAGTGACGCTATTCAGTGACATTGCCGGGAAGTTGCTAGTCACTGCTTGTTGATAGGCAACTCCCTCTCTCCCTCCAGTGCTGTCTTCCCTATTCTGCCTGTTGACTTGGAAAAGGCAATTAATATTCCTTTGCTGAGTAGAGGCTTTCGTTTTAGGCTCATCACGTGGAGCATACTGGCTGCCACCTCACCGATCTTACAAGTCAGATAATTACCTATTTAGATGTTGCTGAGGAGGGTGTGTGTGTGCGCGTGTGTGTGTTCATACACGTCTGTTGGCCTCTTGCCACAGCTTGTGCAAAGAAGCACCATGAAGTGGATCTGTCAGTATGAGTTAGAGATACTGGATGGCTGCACACCAAGTTAAAAAAAAATAAAAACAAAAAAAGCACAGGACACTTAGAGGAACTATCAGAGCCAAGGAAACAGACTGTGTGTGTTCATGTTTGGTGAGCAGATTCACACTCAAGCAGGTTTTTTTTTTTTTTTTTAGGTTGTGGGTTCTGTTTTTGAGATACTACATACACTAGCCCGCAAATTTCATTAGTGTCTCAGGTAATTATGGTGGATCTAATCAAAAGCTGCCATATTTCTCCAGTTAATGGGCTCCGTGTGGAGGCTGTTGAGGTGAAGGGCTTTTTGAAAGGTCAGCTGACTCACCACTGCTTCTGACCCCCTTCAGCTCTACCTACCCACACCTCTTAAATCTCAATCAGGGATGGGAAGTGTGGCCATTCATTAGCTCGGCATCCAGCGGCTGTCTCTTTCATCTCACCCCTTACGTCCTCACCACCGCACAACTGCTGCCCCTCCTTTTCCGATTCATCTTCCCATTCCTCAGTAGAAACACTTGACATGAACCCTCAAAGGTACATGGGGTCGAACTGCTGGGAAACTGCTATTGTACCCCTCCAGCTCACACAGACATACACACACACACACACAGCAACCTCCCCACCTCTCTGCTGCCGCCTCCCTATCTTCCTCCTCCACGCTGAAACCATCACAATCCTTCGATGTCTCCCGACTCTGCACTTCCCTCTGTTTTTTTTTTTTTTTTCTTCTCTGCTGCCAATCAGTGGAGCATTTTTCACAGAGCTACTTGTGGCAGGAAAGAATGACAGTAAGTAAGAATGTGTGAGGGCAGGCGTGTGTCTGTGTGCGTGTGCACGCGCATCTGGGCAACAAAGCCTTGCACTAAGCTGAGGGTGGCTCTCAGGCCCCCCCCTTGAGGCAAGGCTGAGATTGAGTTCATTATTCAGTAGGAGTGGGTTCCAGCTGTGTGAGGAGAGGAATGGCGAGCTGCTCTGCCTGTGTTGCAGCTCCTCCAACCCTGCCGTCCACTGGGAACCAGTTGAAAATAATGCAAAGGAGATAGACTTAGCTGTCACAGGCAGACAGCATTCAGGCATTTTTTTCAAAAAAATTGCCCTCTTTTTTTTTTTTTTTAATAATGGAAGGTTTTCGTTTTGTTTGTTTTTTTAAATATAAGCCAACAGTGAGCGTGCTTTCTTTTAGTCTTTTTAGTCATAAAGTTCTAAAACAGATTATCCACTATTGTGAATGAGATGTGCAAATGTAGCAGAACTCAAATAGAATTCTCGTGCATCCCTAGATGGCAGTAGTAAGTTAGACATCAGTGCGCTGCCTGCCGTGGAAAAAGAGTGTCTTTAAATGTGTGCGAGCATGCTTCTGCTTGTTTGTTTTCCCTTGAGGTTGATAAAGTGTGTTGGTGTAATTTCAAAAATAAATTTAAACAAAAACTAATAACAGACAAAAAAAAAAAAAAAAGGATACAGTATTTTCAAAACAGCTCTCATGCCCTGCCATTCCTCGCTTACAGGGCCGGGGTTTCTCCTTCACTCATGAATGAATACAGATTGCAGGAGCCTTTTTTTTTTTTCTTTCCAGTTCTCACACAAAGGCAATTAACTTGAAATTGCTTTGTTGAAACTGCTCCACAAACAGCTTAGTGCAACACCAGGAAATAGCATCACGGCAACTCTGGATTTGTGAGAATTAAATGTATGATAGTTCGCCTCCCCCCCAAGATGTGCATGAAATTGCATAGAGGGACAATCAGCTAGTATACAATAACATGTTCGCATTAACATTTGCTGCTGAACAGTAGGCCGTTTAGCAAAAGAACAAGCACCCATATTTGGTAGAGGAAAGCAAAAGCATGCTGTTGATTTAGTTATGGCTAACTGACTGTGACTGAAACTCCTAAATCAGTCGGATGGTGGTATATCCCAGTGAAACACGCGCATATGAAAAAGCTCTACGATCACATTAGAGTGACTGACTGCCCGGAGTGCAACAAAGGTGCAATTTACATTTACCGTTTCAAAAACTGCAAGTCATTTTCAGCATGATGAGAGTGCTGTGATTCATGCTGCAAAATGGCCTGTCATCCCACTGCTTGATTAACAAGCACTGAGACCCCAGGGAGCACCTGTGTATCCTCATCACTTTATGGTCCTGGCAGAGGACTGCATTCACCCTCCGCGGCAAGGCAGAAGCAACCTCCATTCAGTACATTTCCTGCTTTTCTGACTAATAACTGTCAAAGGAAAAAAAAACGCCTGTCATTATAGATTTGTCATCTCATCTCGGCTCATTCCTCATTTTCTAAAATCGCTTTCGACTTCTGAGCCGAATCTTGCGGTTACGCGGCTCGGGAGGATGCTGAAGGTATAAGCTGAGGGGGAAAAAAACCTACAACCGAAGCCATATTAGCCCGATGTTGAACCTGCAACTGTCACAGGGTCAAACTGCCGCTAATTTAGGAGAATGGTATTGCCATCCAAAGAAAGAGTCACTAAGTGCTACTGAATGCAGCTTGAGAACTGGCGTGGCGAGCGGCAGTGCCATCACTCATGACAGTCAGTGAGAGGAGCTCCAAGGGCACAGCGCTAGAAAACAACCCACAGAGTGTCACTTCACACAGATGTACGACCCTGATGTCATGCGGGCTGTGGGCTGTGCGACCATGTAGCTGCATGTCTGTGTGTACTTGTGACAGGCGGACAGGCTCCATCCAGTCCTGTATGTCAGGACCTGTACCGCAAGTGAGTGACACGCTATGCATGAGTGGCCTATTAGGCTGCTGTAGCCTCTGCCATTCAGTAGTTCAACCGCCACAAGCACTTGATTCCCTCTGACACATCTGCACTCAAGCCAAGCCTGCTGGACCACACTGAGCATTACTCCTATTGACAGGCACATACCTCCTTTGCCTCAAATTTGCCAAAATGGCATTAAATTTAAGCTGATGTGATTGTGTAGAGGTGGTTGACTCCTTCTAATTAAGGGCAAAGGTGAAATGAAGAGGCATATAAGAGCACCATGTTCCCGGCTAACACAGCTGTAGTGTCAGCGCATATGAATCATTCAGAGCACAAGTAGAGCACTTTATAACCATCAGAAAAGTTGAAATAGTCGAGTCAAAATGTCACAGCTGCAATTCTAAAGGAACAATGCGGTCCGCGCTCAGAAATGGAAGTAAACAAAAGTCTTCTGCGATTATTCATTTGCGTGTTTCTCTCTCTTTTGAAAACAGTGCAGTGCCAGAAGTGTGAAACAGGGAAAAAAAAACTGTGCAATATGTTCTTCCAGGCTTGGACTTCTTCATTCTTTTTGACAGCTCACTAATGAAATTTGACAGATTGTTTCACATTACTGTTAGTAATGCGACCATCTCATCTAAGAAACATTTATTCAGCACTTTAAACAATGTTTTGCTTATTGAATTGTTAACAGTGGGACAGGATGCCGCTTCAAATTTGAGCACAAGTGAATAAAAATACGTGTTGATGTAATTTGCGTTCAGTAGACACATAAAAGAATATGTGAGGACGACTACATTTATGCTGATACAGTTCCCGCTTTATCTGTCTGCCACTGGGTCAAGAGGTAGGCTAGTTATTGACTGCTTTTGACTGGCTTAATTAACATTAGTCTTTGCCTATTAGTATTACAGCTATTACTTGTCAACAGTGTTTGTTTTCCTCCCAAAAAGTATCACACAACATGTAGTAAATTAATGGTTACCAAAGTTTTTAGTTGGACTGTAGAATCTTCTGAACAGACTGTGCTGTGTAGGCAGTCTTCATTTCCAGAGAGATATTTTTCCCAACACTTTGAAGGCTTATGAAGACTCATGCAAATAATGCTTTTCACATAATTTTCTCCAAAAAAAAAAAAAAAGTCACTGAACTCAGTGTGAAAAGAATCACTTGCTGCATCTGTTTTTGCTCGCAGTCTTTCTCGAAGCTTTTCGTTTAAATTTAGGCACACTATAATGAACTATCTGTGAGTACAATATATGTGTAAACACTGCCAATATACTCCTGCCACCTTCAAGTAAATAAACTTACTGTAGTCCTTCAGAAAAACAATGCCACCTTTGCATCTGATTCTGGGCTCGTGCAGAGAGACACTCACTGATATTTACGTTTCACATTTTGCTGTTTAAACTTGTCTGCTTCATTCAGTGGTCCTTCTTTCTTCCCCCCTGCCGCTGCTCCGCGATGCCATACCACCCTGCTCCTCCACAGTCAGCTCAGATGCAGCATCCATACCAATGGATGTCTGTTCCACAACAGGAACAGAATTTCTGCTACTCCTGCCAGTATACCGGCAGACAGCAGCAAGGTGGATAAAATCGTAGACTGGCTTATTAATCTTAGCATCTAGGCTCAGGAAAAAGACGAAACTTACACTCTGGATTGTCATGTGATCATTTTTTGTGTTAGAGAATTGGTGAATAAATGATCTCAAGGTTCTTTCAGCCAGGACTGGAGAAGTTTCACCTTTTTCCCACTGCAGCTTTCCTGTTTGTGGCGTCTCTTTCATTTTAATTTTTTTTAAATTATCAAGTAACGCGAATGGAAAAAGAAGAGGGGGGTTTGAAATTGGATGTTACTCTTTGGGGCTTCTTAACCTTGTAGGAGCTAAAATAAGAAACACTTGCACGTGTATATACTTTAAAACTGAAAACAAACTTCCTGCAAAATTGTGATTATTAGCCTGTCAGCAAGGCTGCTGCTTATTTTCGCACTGAATACAAGAAGAGAGGACAGAAAACGTAGATGGGACTGCAGTGTCCGACCTAATGGAGGTTCAGTCAGGCTTTCAGTAAAGTTGCCTTTCTGTTCTTGTTATTTTCGCCCAGTGGAAAAGAAATCTCCACACTTGCAAGCGCATGAACACGGAAACTTTGTCAGTCTACTAGTTATTTTCCCCATGGCCTTATTTTTTATTAAATATCCGTCACCAGCATGCCTGGAATGTCACACCATGAAGGCAACATCAGGCATTACTATTAAAATGCATCAAAATGGTCCCAAATTAGACGGAACAGTGGAGATTTATGGTCTAGCATTAAGCAAGAATATGTCTTGAATCACTGTGATAGAGCGAGGTGCCCCTGCTTTTTAGATCTATGCTAAACAACACCTCACTGCAGTGGTCTACAGTATGTGCGTTTCAAGTGCTTATTATTTTAGTTGTGTCTTTGCAGCGGCTCTCGGACCTACACCTGAGCAAAGTCTAATGGTACACTTGACATTTTACAGTGCAAAAGCTAGTTTTCCTGGACATGGTTTTGCATAACTCTGTATTTGTAGTGAAGACGCTGGTCAGAGCTGAGATTACTCATATGCCATCCTACATTCTCTGACTTTTTCTTCTTTTTAAGGACCCCTTCTGCACCCCCTGGACCTCAGACTGACACCCACTCCACTGACTGCACAGCTAACCGATTTGATTAATTTCAGGCGAGCTGCGCCACCTTGACGGCATTTAATCATTGAGAAAAGACAGGAAACGTACTCATTCCTTATCCTCCTGCTCTCCCACCCCGCCTTTCCGCTGTCCCCCCTGCCTCCGACTCTCATCTCTCCTGCCGTCTCCGGTGCGTCTGTTCGCTCCGAAGAGCGGTGGTGTGCATGTGTCGAGGAGCCGGAGGAGCGCTGCACTGTTCTGCGCACTGGTTCCGCTGGACATCACCGAATAACGGCGCTCGACAACCGGGTGGTGGTGGAGGGGGAGACTGGACCCGGACCAGGATCAGGACCAGGACCAGGAGAAGCACCGTGGCTCTTTATAGCCCGCTCTCCGAAAACATGTCGGAGTTTTTTCTACTCGCCTTTCTAGCCCTATTCTCGGGATTATTTCCGTGCGCCGAGCCCTCGACAGTGTCGGACGAGGAGAAAGGTAAGGAGCAACCGGGCCGTCGGGAATGCGCAGTCCGGTGAAACTTGGCAACACGGGCCGCCTTTAGTACAGTCTCGTGCTGTCACGGGCAGCAAACGCTGTGCAGCTGCTGGGTATAAAGCTTTGTTTTCCGAGCTACTATATGTGAATGATGAAGAGTTGATCATCACTGTCATTCTTTTCCGTCCAGCGTGGCATACCTCACTGGAAGTCCGCTTGTCTTTATGTGTTGTAACTGAGGATGGTAAAATGTTTCATTATAATGCCTCCCCAGTTGTTGGACCACAAATAACAATACCACCTGTATAGTAACCCATTGAGTGTGCATTTAGCACAGCTTTTTCGTTTGTGCATTTTCAGGAACATTCTTGTGGAGCCAGGATGAGACTCGGTAGCTCTGACTGCAGGTGCGTAGCAGCGCTATCCTACAATGCAGCAGGTGAAAACAGCCGAGCCCTGTGCCAAAGTGTATTTTGTCTCTCTCGTGTACCTGTGCCTCGGGATCGTTGTAACGTTGCGTGAGGACGCATAGTTGTGTGCGTTCAGCGACGGCGCTGGGTGCAACCTAATCGTACGGTAATGTCGGGAAATCATTTCGAGCTGAATTTGAATTCCGCCACACAGGCTACGGGAAGTCGAACATCTGTGAGTGCTGTTTGAAAGGCGTTTCAGAATTAAGAGTGGCTGTTTTTTTTTTTTTGCATGTCACGCTGCGAGGATCAGCGAGAGTAATGGCAAGCAAACTGGCTTCACCAATTAGGCAATTAGTCATTTTATTGGTAGAATGGAGTTCACGCGCACATTAGGTTCATGTTTTTTTTTTTAAGCGCCACATTCATAAGCAGGTGTTTATTGGCCGTAAACAAAGATACAAGATCCATATGAAGACCCAAAGCAGGACATCAGCGGGCAATTTAAATATAAACTTATCCTTACCTTTATACATCAACTTTACTTTTATATCGAACCTTTTCAAAACTACCATTTCAGTATTTGCATGTTGAGTCATTGGCTTGATTTCATGAATCATTCCTCAAAAACAAACTATAGTAAATGTAAATGCATTTTTTAAAAAAAAATAAAAAAGTGTGTGTATCCATTGATTTGTTGTCAGTGGATATAATTGGCTCATAGTTCTCTCACTTTTTCATTCTCCAGCAGAGCAGTCATTGTCAAGGCTGCTTTGCTTGTTGTGAGACCGTCACAAATGTCACCAAGGAAAACAGGGACTTGGAGATTGCCTTGCAATCACTGTAGGCAAGAAAAAAAAATTCCTGTCTAGCTCTCTCTGTGCATGAAATGAAAAGATGGATTTGTCTCCTGGACTCCCTATGAATACCCCTGCTCCTTGGAGAGTGAGGGTGGAGGTGGGCACTGAGTTTGACTGGTGTAGCTTGAAACAAAGTAAAAAAAAGGGCATCATAATGTCTCATCTGAGCTGGGATAAGAGTATTTAGAAGGAGAGCACTTAGGATGGGACAGAGTCGCACAGACACAAAGGTTCCAAATTTACTTTCAGATAAATTTGAGTTGGAAAGCTGGAACCTGTATCTCTGCATGCTGTCCTGCTCCATTTGTACCAAGAATAAATGGAAGCTCTTGTAGCTGTGTCTAAATGGACAGTAATGATAATAGCGTTTCATTTTTCTTTCAACACCAAAGCTGTTTTTTTTTTATCCTAATTAGTCTGAAATTAATTTGCTTTGTGGTAGCAGCGTTGTTACTTTGAATGCCAAGTAGTGAGCCCATGGTTTTCTCTGCATGAATAAAAGGCATTTCCAGAGCTCATTCGTACAATGGGACGGTCTTTGAAATGCTTCCACCTTGTTTTTCCCCTTTTATCGCTTATGTCCATCTAACATTGAGCAGGCTGATTGGCTGGCGTGGCAGCGCGCTGCTGATCTAACAAAATGACAGGCTTGGAAAAAAAGCGACTCACCGCATTATTATATTTTTGGAAAAAAAAGAAAAAGAAAATCAACAAACCCTTGATGCCATGCATGGACCTCGGTACCAGATAAACATCACCAGCCGCAAACAGCTCAAGGTTGTTTGTAATGTATACCCTATTTAAGAGATGATAGTATAGTGGAAGGCACAGAGAGATTCATCCACTAATACAAGGAAGGCTGCCTTTAGAGGCTAATTAAGTGAGATAGCGAGATACTATCACAGACGTATATGTAAGTGCCTGTGTGTGTGTGTGTGTGTGTGCGTGCGTATGTGTGCAAAGACAAGCACCAGAATTACGATGAGGGAGAAGTCATTCAGCGTCTACATTATGTGCAGTAATTTGACCAGCAGAGATAAGGAGTTTGTAGATTTTCACAATTGCGAGCTCCTGAAATTTGACTTTCTAAACATTCAGAAAGTCTCTTTAGATAGTTGATAAAACCACAGTGGGCTCATCCAACAATAAAGACGTAAAAGCTGCGGACTGAACCACAACTAGCCTATCAGGATGACTATAGTATAGAGATTTTTGGACCATTTCTTTCTTTCTTTTTTTAAAATGTCCTTTTAAATATATTCTCATGAGAAAAAAATATAGTAATATATTATTATTTATCCAGATAACATTTAGGAAACTTTATTTTCTGGTACACTTTCAAATACTACTGCAACTATGAATCTGACAGCTTCTACTACCACCCCATGTTAATGTTGAATATCACATTAATAGTGTCACATTTTCAATTCTTAACTTGGAGTTCAAAATTGTCCCGACTCCACTGAATTGTCAAAGTCGGGTTGCTACCTCAGTCGCGAAGGCAGGTACAGCTTTAGGCTGGCTGAGGGGTCAATACAAACAACATCTGACTCCAAAACAAAGCTGCAGTCCCCTCATCTTTTCTGTATGCATGTGAGACTTGGACCACTGATAGTCATCGCTCCAAAAAGATGAACTGTTTTCACCTCCACTGCCTGAGGTGACTCTCGGGGAGCATCATAGGCTTAAGATGATAAGACAAAGTTCATGACTCTGAAGCAATGAAGCAGGCAGAAATGGCCAGCATTAGTACCAGGATCATGACAGCTCAGCTGAGATGGTTAAGGTATATGAAGCCATGCGAAGCCAGTGGAGTGTCTGCCAAAGAAGATTGTCTACAGCAAGCCGGTCTGAGGGGGAAAGCCAAAAGAGGGGGTTGATGTAAGCACCGCTACCTGCAGTTGTCAGAATAGTTTCAAGCAGCTCTGGGGCGCGATTCTCGGCACCACGTCATCATAAAAGAAACACTTTGAACCTCGTAGCATTTGCGCCGCAAAGGCCATTTACTGAACCACATAAGCATGTCGGTAACCTCAGGAACCTGTTCCTGCTCAGGGACAAATAAAAGCAGAAGAAAGCTCCAGGACTGATTAGCAGCTCCAGAGTTCACAAAAATAAACTTGAGATTGAAACTGTGATGTACAAACGCGATCTGTCGCCGTGCTTCCTTAGCGCTGCTAACAACAACAAAAGCGGCAGCACCCAAGTGCAAAAAGAAACCTCGCAGGTGGGAAGAGTTCAGTGCTTTTATGAAGTTAATACTGAAAATTCACACTCGGAGGCTGGCAGGCGAGTGCACGTGGCGAGGATAGGAATAAATGTGCCTGATACGAAAAGCTGAGCAACACAGACCCCAAAAATGACATCTGATGGTCTGACAAAAACTTAAGGCAGGATGGGAGGTATATACAGCTCGGCTGATCTGGAAACGTGAGGTGACTGTAGGGGTAGGGAGCACTGCGACAGGAAGCCAAGGGTAAAAAGGTGAAAACAACACAGGGTTACAGGAATTGTTTCAAAAATGTCCACCCTATTTAATATCACCTTTGTATCCTTCCTCATGTAATAGACAGCTAGGAAGCAGTAAATTAGTCAGTAAATTGTGACTGGACTTAATAAATTGCAGCCAAATGGATATTATGTAAATTACTTGCTTTTAGCACCTCTAAACAAGCAAACACACACACACACACACATTTTTTTTCTCTGATTGAATAGACGTTTTCCATATACAGTACTCGTTGGTGTTATGGAAGTCGGTGTTATATTAAGATCAGGGGGTTGTTTTTACAGGAGACGTAATAGATAGAGATGTAGCAGCTGACCTTCAAAGGTTGGACCGAATTCTGTTTTCATAGCTGTTTAACATCTCTTTTCTGGAAACCATTAACACAGAAAGAGGCCTCCAGCTGCGAGGGCTTCTTTGTAGCTCAGTTTTCTGTCCACATCCTGTTCTGACAAGGCAGCAGAAGTGCCCACCTCAGCAAAAGGGGATGTTCGGGACTGAAAACACTGTGCGGTCACCGGACGGCTCCGTTTTTGCCCGATGATTTCAGAACTCAAATGTAGAATCGAGTTAGAACGGGTAAATAAAATAAACGCAGGAGGAGCATGTGGCCTTAATAGGTGATGAATGCATTAGTCAGCACTCTGTCGAAGGTAGCCAAGAGAAATTTGTGAAGTGGTTACTGGCTGGTGTTGTTATTGGCATTCATGCCTTATGAGCTGTACTTCAGGTGCTTTTTATTGACTGTTGCTTCATAAGTTGGTCTTGGCCAGAAAACCAGACAAGTTGTCAGAAAAGCCTGTCAGCTTGTTACATCTGGGGAAGGTCAGATTCGGTTATATATATATGGGCACTTTTAATAAACCTCAATCCTTTTTTTCCTCGCAGAAGTACTTTAAACACTGTAGTAGTCACGGCAAGATTTCTGATGTGTTTTTTTTGAGGCGAGTGCTTAGACTGCATTTTTTGCAGGATGGCATTCAGTCTTTTATGAGCTATGTAAAGACAGTGAAACAGCTGACACATCTATCTGGTGATGTCAGCTAAGTGCTGCTGTCATTGAGCTCTTACATCTATCTCAGGGCAGAGGTGAAGCATGGCCTCGAGCTACAGTCGAATTCAGTGATCCGGCCCTCGTGTGCCTCATTATGGTGTATGGTATGAAGGTGGGGCGAGACTGCCTTAGTTATTGAGGGAAGCTGTTAGGTTTTTGATCGTGTCACCTTTAATATCAGCTCTCACAGTCTTAATGGGTTACAATTGAATAAGTAATGGATTGGCTCAGGTTGCGAAAGCCACTGGCTGTAAATTGACTTGCAGCATTGATTATCAATGGGAGGAGGAGCTAGATTTTTGACCCACATGATCTGTTTTGGTTAATGTTCTAGGAAGACTTAATTATGTGGGTGGCATGGGGTTTCATATTAGATTTTTCCAAAAATGTTACATAATTTAAAAGCTGAATATTGAATCAGTAAGTTCATCTTTAGAGAGAAGCTGGCGTTGATTCTAAGAACTCGACTCGGCTGTATACAGAAATGGCTGCTGTTTAAAAAAAAAAATCCCAAAACTTCTGAATGAATTATTAATGGAGGAAAGCATTACTGTTTTATTGCCATATATGCTAATGAAAATAGGGCTCATAAGAGCGGTAGTGGGATACATTGCTGCTCTTATAAGTCGAGTTAAGTATGAGGTCATTACGAGGTGGCAGATGAGATAGAACACATCATAAACTGAGATGTAAGGGTGACGTAATGTGCCTTTTTGAAAAGGAAAACTACCGTGCGCCAATGAGACCATCTGCTCAAAACGCAAATTCCACACAGTGAACAATCAAACAGTGGTGCGCAGCTTTGACTAGCTTTACGGCTAAGGTTAAAGTTAGTATGCAGCCGGGTAGGAAGCTCAAGGTCTGAGTTAAGCAAACATCTTTCTTGAGGTGTCCTAAGGGGTGGAAAGTGCCTCCATCACAGGCTAAAAGTATGTCTGTCAGTTTGAAAGGGTGAACAGCTAGCTGGATGGAGGCAGCACCCTGAGGAGATACAATTGTGTGCTCAGCATGTACAGACGTTCAATGTAGCAGCAGTGGATTCTTACCCTGTAAATCACACTGTTGCCATCATCGAGTTCCTCCATTATGTCTGCACTGGCCTACAGGAACTGAAAGTTGCCTTTTTTTGTTATTTGAGATAATTTGGCAAATTTATGAAAAAAGGAGCATATGCCACAAATGGTTTTCTAAATACTAAGATAATAGCAGGCGCCTTTCACTACAGAGGTTGTATCGTAGAGCACCGTTCAGAAATGAGGGGGGAAAGAGCGATCAGCGTCACCAGTCAGCTTAACCTTACGCTCGACAGGCTAATATATTTTATCGCTGATTTGTGTCACAGATAAAAACAAAGCTCTTTGATTGACTATTGGCATGCTGTTAGATAACAGAAGCTTTTTTGGTGGGGGTGTCTTCTAGTGTTCTGCACTTCAGGACTCCAAAAACGACAGTGACGCAGAAAACGTCTTAGTATTACAAACTATTTAAAATGATGATGAATGCTGTTAATAAAAAAGCTATAAGATGCTGTCACTTTGTGTGTGTGTGTGTGTGTGTGTGGGGGGGGGTCTGTTTTAGGGTGGCTCTCACAGGTGGGAACAATTCATCTTGTATGGAGAGTTATCTCATTGCTGTTTGCAGATGCTGGTATATTTCCCAGGACAATAAATTCTGAATAACAAACTGGTAATATTAAGATCTCCTGGTTAACAAACAATGTTGTAGTGCAAGCCTAACAACAAGAAGCATCTCACAAACTGAATCTTTAAGATTTGATTTATCGCATTAAGTGGGCAAAGACTATTTCTTCCTCATGTTGATACCTCAGATATCAGAAAAAAACGGTATGGTACTTGTAATTTTTTTAAGCACCGTAAGTACCATAGGCAACGTATGTACCGAGAACAAAAAAACTATACATGGATGCTAAAAATTACTATCAGATTAGATATTCATTTACAAACAGTGCTGTCTTCAACTCTTCCAGCTGACACACACTTCACGCAGCACTGCTGCAGACAGGCAGGTACACAGCCCCTTCCTTCACTAGCAGCTGAACACATGAACAACAGCAGCGCAACAAACTTTGTGACTCGCCTTAAAGACCGTCACCCTGGTCATTACAAGGAATTTTGTGAGGTCATTAATGTAACGGGATACCAATTTGTGTCTAAAAAGTTTTGTTTCTCTTAAAAGTTCAAGATTGAAGCTGAGAAAAGTTGACCAGCAACTAGACGGAAACGGTGGCAGCCTAACGTACCGACGCAATTTGATCAGCAACGAAACGTACTGTAGTGCCAAGTCACCAGAAGTGCAGGAAATAAACAGGGCTGTATACATTTACTCAGACCTATTTGTCACTTTCCCCCCATGGTATTGAAATAGTGTGGAGTATCTTCCTGGGTATTGGTATCGAGTTTGAAATTCTACTTATCGTGACAAATCTAGAATAGAATGAAAAAGGATGCTTCGCTGTGTTGGAGCGTGACTCTTGGTTTTTAAAAAAAAGTTCCACTCAGTAAAATTAGGAAAAATCAGAAAAAGAAAAAAAAAATCTGAAAAAAAGGGTCAACACCAGTACTCCTGTCCAATCTGTAGGTCGGAAGAGTTGGTGTCGAGCTCTGCGAGTGGCAATGGTGGTGGCCAGAGGACCAGAGAGAGGGCTGCTGAAGCCTGGCTGGGGACTCTCTCTCCCAGCTGCCACCTGGCACAGGCCGAAGGCTCAGGGCCCCATCATGCAGACTTGGCTCAGAAAACCAGAACAGGGGAGGGATTCATCCATCCCCCAACAAGCTTCATTCAGCAGACAAACCTAAGGCCAGTTGGTGATGCTGCGCTGTGTCCTTCTTAAAAGAGAAATTGGCACATAGAGTAATTAAGAAATATTGAACCACTGAAGTGTTTCATTTTATACCTCTGCAATCATCCATATTTTTCCTTTATGGCTTTAAACATAAAACGGTTGTGCAGCAACAGCTAACCAGACAATATTTTGTCTTTTGCCTGATTTGTTTTTCAGTCATTTTCACAACCCATTGCCTTAAAGACCTGTAGTATAGCCATTAATGAATACAGAGAATTAAATGATCTTTAGTGAAGAAGCAGGGCAGTGCACAGTGTAAGATATTTACATAGGGCACCCCGTATTTATGGTTTCTTGATTAGCTTACAAGCTTAGCCAAGGCGCGCTCGTGCACACACGCGCTCGTGCACACACGTGTACGTACGCACGCACACACTCAAAAAAACACGCCAACACTCGGAGAAGCACATGCATATACACAAATTAAGTCCTACAATGAATGTCTATGCCCTGTCTGTGTTGTGGCTGTCTTCCCTGGCAGAGCTCACTATACTCCAATCCAGTTAGATGGAGGATAGAAAGGGAAATTATTGGCATCACTTTCACGCCTGTGTGCAAAGCAGTGAGTGGCTACATCAAATGTGCAGCCATAAAAAAAATTGTGGGCCTACACTTAGGATATGCACACGTCAGATCCCCCCCCCCCCCCCCGATATCAGTTCGGAGGAGTCAGACTAAGTGTATGTCCAAGCTCCACACTGCACTGAAAGAGGTTTTTGGGACTAAAATATTTGTGAGATTGCCGCTAAGTATGAATAATTTAATGCACTTTAACGGCATGGTGCACGAATAGAAAATCAAAGATAAAACAGCACTGCTGCCCCTACCTGCACCTGCAGCGAGAACCGTTCTCTCTCAACAGCTGTGATACCGTTGGCCCATGAGGATTGAGTTCAGTTTTGTGGCGGCACTATCACTGAGTTACTTTGTGTTAAAATTAGATTGCCAAATACATCACCACCAGCTGTCATCAATCTGATTCAGTATGATCCCCTAACATGCTTCCGAGTTGCTATTGATCTCTGGTCTCTGGCACCCTCCTTTCTCTCACAGTGTTGGATTGGGAGACCTATTAACTGCGCTCCCATCAATCACAGTTCACCCATGTTTGTTTGTAGAAGTCTTTGATACGATTAGAGCGGTGCTCTCGAGCTCATGCAGTGTTTTTTTTTTTCCTTCCATTTTCATTTCTTGTGTCAGCTGGTTTGAGATGCACACAGTCACTCCCTTCTTGCGCTGGTGATGTGCCTCGCTGCTCCATAGCGGGGACCAGAGATTAAGCACTTGGGCCTCAAACATGTCGGCTGTCACAGGTATCTCTCGCTGCTCAGTGCCTGATAAGGGCCACTTGTTTCTGAAACAGTCAATGCCAAGAACAAAACCCCAGAGAAATAAAAACCCTTCTGGACTTACTGAGATTTAATATGTTTCTCTAAGAAAGTACATTCCTATGATTGCTTCTGTGGCCTTGTTCATGTCAACAACTGAAGTTTAGTGCCAACATTTTTTTTCTTTCCTGAAAAATAATTGGATTTTCTTGCTGATTTTGTAGATTTCTTACACCTTTCTTTTTTTCATGTTAGTTATGCCTGATTTTACCACAAAAACCTGCAGCTTTAAATAAGTTACGCCATTCCCGAGATTGTTTTATAAACAATCTGCATGCGAAACATTATTTAAGACAAAGAATGAGAACCAGGAATTTGTTTGGAAATGATTTTTGTGAAGAATGCAGTTTTTTTTTTTTTTTTTTGCCAAGGACAAGAAAAAAAAAGTCATGAATAACCGGAAGAAATATTAGGCATGCTCTCCATTATCTTTAAAAATTATGATAGGATTCTCTCAATCCTCAGAATGGGTGTTGTGTCAGTAAGAGCTCCTGTGATACAGCAAAGAAATTTTGTCCATGGATAGTTAATCTGCTGACATCTACTGAGAACATTAAGTAATTGTTAAAATTTGCATTTGTTTCAAGATATTAAGCAAGAGCAGAGCTCGAGTCTGCACCCCTCTTCATTTTTTTTCACCATGACAGAACATATCAGTGCACATTAATCAAAAGGCAAAGAAACAAAACCAAAAAAAAAAAAAAAAAAAGCGCTGTTATACGCTAACGCAGACAGTCACATTCACACATCTTATTCACACCTAGAATCAATTCGGGGGCTCTGCTTCACAAGACTTTTATAAATGTGGACTTGGTGGGAAATGCAAACTGCTTTCAATATGAAAATCACTCAGACTTCAAACAAAAAGAACCCCCACTGCCACAGCGCCAAGTTCATATTTAAGAATTTGTCAGACCACTGACCTGAGTGAAATATTTTAATGAGAAATATTACGCAGTGCAACAATAAATGTGTTTGTGTGCAAAACGTGTGCGTGTGTGTGTGTGTGTGTGTGGGTTCATGCAAGAGCATTAACAGTGCTGTGGGAGGTTACCGTTCATTGACAGCAAACGATCAAGTTAAGGTCAGAGGAGGTCAGTGTTCACCTATCGGAAAAGCATTCGCTTGCTGTCATAGACATCAGGAGGTGAAAAATTCCTGAGGTCATGAGCAGATGTAATAAACCCTTGCTTCGTTAGAGTCACAGGGGGTCCCGAGGAGCGGGAACACACAACCTCTGTTTTTTCCAGTTGTGTATCCTGTGATTGGTGTGGAGAAACATCTGCTGATTTTGTCGTGTCTTATTTCACTGGCTCCTCTGTAACATCTTAAGTACGCGAAGACAAAGAAGCTTCTCATAGACTATTGGAGAAAGGATAACCCTGTCCCACAGATGACACTGAACGACGAGGCCGTGTAGAGCGTTAGCAGCTTTAACTACCTTGGGACTACCATTGACAGTGTGGTTGACCTTTAGAAAATTCACACAAAACATCTTCAAAAACTTCTAACAAAATATCTTTTAAATCTGCCACACTCCACTCCAGTCCTCCTCACCGTATGTCTTCTGAATGAGAATAGGAGGCTCTCAGAGACCAACATGGCCAAAGGGTGAAGGGCGATCATGCCAAGGTTCAACCTTAATGGGAAGCAGTGCTCAGCTGTCGGCAGCTCTACGACCACGTTTTCTCAACTCCACATTTTCAAGTGACATCACATTATTATAGGAACACTTACTTGTGGGGGGGAATTCAAGGCTTTTCTCTGATGTCTGAAAATTTTACCGCATTTGTTTAGCCAAAAAAGTTGTTAAAACAAATGCACTACAGCAAAACGTAGACTATAGTTTTGTGTGCAAACAGACATCTTCCAATCCCGCAAACTGCACCAATACATCCTCCACAGCAACTCAGGCTGTCAGCCAACACTGGAAATAAGATCAGATTTTTCATATAATCTAAAATATTATTGTTTTGGCACTACTGCCCGAGTGCTGACTACAGTGACCCTGAAACATTGCATAGCTAGCTAACAGAGTTAATTAGCACTCACCACTGCTTTAACAAAGAACAGTTTCTCCTTGTTTGGCTTCTGAGTGGAAGAATTATTGAAAACCCACATACAGTATAAGTGTTGGTACTTAAGTTGAATTTCATTGTGGAAGGAAAATAAATTAAGAGAGTCTCCACAAGATACTTGAATAGTATACGCAAGTGGAGCTTTTGTGAGGGACTTCTTTTTAATTGAAATACTGTGGCATGTGGAGACTGTTCACATATCTTTATTTTGTCTACTTTTGAGGGGTGATCTAAATGTTTATGGCTTGATTATGATGGAAAATTGACAGGTGTGTGCTCTATTTCCAGTACATAATGAATATGAAGGATGTGTGTGTGTGTGTGTGTGTGTGTGTATGTATATATATATAGAAGTAGAACTAGTGTTATTAGAATTAGGATAAGTATTTTAGGGATGTAAAACTGCAATGAAAAAATGACACATTCTCTCTGAAATGCTTATCGCTGTCGGGCAGCGGAAGCCTTCATGCAGAGGAAACATTTATGTTGATGCACGTTATGCATGGGCACTTGTTCAAAGCAGCTGACTGCATGAGGATTGTTTGGTGACACAGGTGTTGCGGATCTTTTTCTATGTTTGCTTTCTTCAGAAGTTATTGTTGATGCTTTTTCCCCCTGTATCGGTTCTTATCATTAGAGCTTATTTTTGGGGAGACATTTTTTTTTTAAACTAAGTTGTGAAAAGCATACAACTGGAGTCCTAACCTTGTTAAAATTTGTTGATCTTCCCTCAGGTGGCTTTTGTGGTCTTAGGACTTCTTTTCGTCTTTGTATACCGTCCTGGTAACTAAATTGAGTATACAGCATGAAATGATTTATCGTAATAAAAACTGTTATAAGCGAGACAGGCAACTGGGAAAAAACAAACAATGTAATTAAAACAAAATCGTATAACCTAATTAAATTATTGTACCATAGGTTTCATTAGACCTGAGCATATGATGATTAACTTGAACCTGGGAGAGGGAAGCTTAGGCAGTTGTGGCAGGCTTGTACACACTGAATGTACAAACCTCTGACGCGCAGACTTATTAACTTGAAAACAAAAAGATAATTAACACAACATGAATGGCACAATGAAAATAACAAGGAGACTATAGGTTCTCCAACTTTAAAAATACGCTCTGTGCAGTGAGCATCCTTGAGCTATATTTTAACAAAGCATAATTCATACCTGCAGCTTTAGGCTTAGAAATTTGTTGCTCAGTAACAATGAATATTCAGTGCAGGTATTTATTTTTAGAGAAAAATACCCGTCAGGACTTACTGTGTCACAGTGTTTTAATCAAAGCACATGATTTCTTCAATGATTAGTCCAATTCCAAAGACATTCAGTATTTGAACACACACACACACACACACACACACACACACACACACACACACACACACACACACACACACACACACACAC
>JAVDPK010001750.1:475776-504673 GCA_034780415.1 Cichlasoma orientale | reverse complement strand
TCATTTACATTTTGAGAGAAGCCAATTGAGTCTAATAATAAATTAAATGCAGTGTTGAGGCTGTCATTTTCAGCATCTGCATGGATGTTAAAATCACTCGCTATAATTATTTTATTCAAACTGAGCACTAAATCAGATAAAAAAGTCTGAGGAATCAGATTAAGGGCCAGGTGGATGATAGATAACAACAAATAAAACAATTTTTTGAAATTCCATATTGTTCTTTCTGTAAAAATGTATGCTTAAAACATTTCTTGCTGATTTTTGGTTTGTTTTTTGGTGGTCTGGGAGCTGCCACCCCCCCCCCCACCCCCCCCGGAAGACGATCGATCAACCATGGTTGCTGTTGTCTCTAGCTTCACGTTTCTCAGAACAGTAATCAGAGTGTTTTCCTCGGTGGTTGTGTTACCAAGCGGGGAAAATGAATCTGAAATTTGAATGGGTTGGTGGTATACCCGGGCTATGCTTCCTTCTCACATTCACTCAGCCAGCCTGATTTCCTGGCTGTGTGGGACAATCTGCTGGGGGACAGTTAACGGTCTCTATCTACTACAGGCGCCTTGCTAGCTGTAGAATTTTCAAGGATGCTGACCTGGGCCTCCAATTCACTGAGCCTGGCCTCAAAAGCTACAAACAAGCTACAGTACATTTATTACAAGTATCATTTTCACTAAAGGAGGCTGAGGAGTAGCTAAACATTTGACACGCTGAGCAGGAAAGTGCAGCAGACTCCATGCTACTAGTGACTCCGCTAAGTGCTAGGCTAAAGCTACACTAAGTCAAATCCCTAAAGACACTGAGTGAATACTATGAATACAAATTCCAGGTGATTCAGCACAAAGTGTGCTTCGGATAAAGCACTGTGAAATAAGTTGTTATCTAAAGGTTTGTAATTAAATGAGCTACACAAACTAACCTGCAGAAAAACGGCACTGTAGCAACATGAACGGGGAAGTGATACAATACCGGAGCGATCCAATTTATGTCATTGCTACTAGTGGATTTACTGTCTCTTAAATAAAAACACCCAAATATCCAAACATAAAAAAAATTAAAGGCAATGTTGTATTGGGAATAATGGGAATTGAAGGGAAAATGCAGAACGTCATCTTCCTGATTTAACTATTCTGTCACTGTCAGACTTACCTTAAATTTACAATGTGGTGTTTGCATTCAGAAAACGCAGACATGGAAGGATTTTTGTTATTACACCTGACAGTAAGGCACCATATTTTAAGACTGTGTAGGTGTCACTCTACATACCATTGTCATTTTGACTGACTGGAGGACAACACATCATCTTCAGCTGTGGTATGACACAGCCTTTGTGATTTCATCACATCATTTCTGGCACCGGGATGTGCCAGCAGAGAGCCTAGCTGGGGCCTTGTCACAGCATCCAGCCTGCTGCTCAATGACTATGATGGGATTTACTGATAATGTAAATGCAGTCCAAGAACCCCTCTGAACAGCAGCATCCCCTCTCCCATTCCTACCAGTGCCCACCTTCGAAAAAGTGGCCTTGGATTAGAAATGGAAACCTGGTACATTCAGCCAACACATTCAGTGTGAAGCATTGTGTTTACATTTAAACAGTGCCAATTTACTGCTTAAGAGCAACCATTATCAGTTCCATTGAGGCTATGATAATTGACTGAGGATTTGATTTTCTTAGCTCAAACATGATTATGGTGTTGCTCAGTGGGTGTCTGCAAATGCTGATTTATTGCAGGTTGCTGAGGCTGGAATTCAATCAAAGAAGAGCAATTGATAAAGCTATTGGCCTTTACTAGGATGGGTTTGCTCTTTAGCAGCTATGTTTTAGCAGATACATATCGGTGAAACAGGCATCAACAGAATGAGTATAAATAATTTCATTATGTATTTTTTGGGGGGAGGAAGAAGATTTTCCCCCCCTAGTCAATCCCAGTTTCTCTACATTGCTATAAGACCTTAAAATAGCTTGTAGTTTACAGTATATGATTTGATTAACATGTTGCAAGACAGTTAATATTTGTGTTGCGGGACCTTTGATCAAACCCCTTCTAAAGAAAAGGAGGTAAGGAAAAGGACAGTCTTTGTCCTTCATGACAGTATTGCTTTCCTAAAGTAACCCTATTGCAGCTGACACCGTGCCCCAGCTGGCGTGCCATAAGGGTGGAAGTAGGTGGCAAGGAGTCTTCGACACTGACATTGAGAAAAATGCATATTAAGTACTGAGAAAGAGTTCAGTCTGACTTTCACATTTTTCTACTAGACTGAACTTCCAAACCTTGTTTTTATGTCTAGGCGTTTGTTTTGTGGCAAGTAATACAGAGAATATTGCTGCTCTTGCTCCACTGCAAACACTTTGTTATTAACTTGGCAGTTTGTATTGCTTTAACGCTGGTACAGGCCTTATGGACACACACTTGCACACAGAAAGATGTGATTTAATTTAAATGGTGGGTGGTTAGACGCTAAGCCTCTTCTCTAACCCCGATTTTTTTCCCCCCCTCCTTAAACAGCGTTGTTTGCAAGAGAGTTACATAATCTGCTGTATTGCAGTCACGTGTTAAAGATACATAGTTGCTTGCATGAAAGCTAAATGTCTATAAGCTGTATAAAATGGAAATATTCACTTATTGCACTGACTTAAACATCATTTATCAGTTGCAAAATGCAAATTTGAACTTGATGCCCAGCACAAGTCTTAAAACAAAACATAACGAAAAGTCTTTTTACAGTTCTTGAGGAGTAGTACTGCAAATGCAACCCCAGAGGGAGCTACTCAGAGTCTTAATAAATTCCCTCAAGTGAGCTCTCTTGGTTTAAACCCTTTTCTCTGTTAAGGCCCAGTGTTGTGTTAAATTATATTAGATTTCTAAGTTTGACAGTGCCTCATCAGCAAAAATTTTAGTTTGTTATTATCATGTGTCACAGCAAAGAAAATACTCGCTCTGTTCTGCACCTTGGCTGTAATGCTATCCTATCATAGCGACAGGGGCATTTCAGTGGATGACTTCTAATCATGTCTAATGTTCCATGTAAGAGTCTACCCTGTCTCTGTCCTTCCTCATCACAGAGGCTACACTGTGCCACTGTAAAGTGTGAGTGTGTGTGTATGCACGTGTGTGTATGGGTGTTTGCAAGGCACGGCTTGACAGCGGCACATTTGGCTTCCCAGTGGACCATGGAACTGCTGCTCAGACTTGGAAGTGCTCAGATGTCTCTTCATAGCCAGGTCTCTTGGTGCATGACCTTATTCCCTGTGACATTTTCAGCCATTAATCTGCAGACGTATAGTGATGGAGTACCTCTTTTGTGTTACATTGTGCTCATGTCATACCATTTTCTACATGGCCACAGAGGTCATGCAACCCTGTGGTGGTAGTTTAGCTTTGATTTAATCATCTGTAATAAGGATCTGCAGCTGTGTATTGACATTCTTTATGATCTTGAAAGGATTTACTGAAATATCCATAATGCAATTCTTTATTTTGGCTCTTTGTTTTGAGTCGAGTTTAAAATCAAGGGTGTAGTTCAGATCATGGAACGTCAGAGTTAATAAAAAGGTGATGCACTCATAAACGTGGCTTTCAGTTGTTACTATAGAAACAACACGTTTAAGTGGCAGAATAAGTAGTGGAGCAAGTAATTTACAGACTTTCCTTGTTGGGGAAAGCCTGAAATAAATAACTATTTTCCTTGGGTAAAAAAATATTATACTGAAATAACTTTTTAGGTTAAAAATATAAATTGTGTATTTGTTTTTTAGGTAAATATTCTATTAACAAGACTTTAATACACTCTTTCTTTCAGCTGGTCCCTTTAGGGGTTGCCACAGTGGATCATCTGCCTCCATCTCACCCTGTCCCTACATCCTCCTCAGTCACACCAGCCCGCTAGATGTCCTCCTTCATTACATCCATGAATCTTCTCTCTGGTCCTCTTTTTTTCCACTTGCCTGGCAGCTCCATAGACAATATCCATGTCCAGTATATCTTCTATATCCAATATAGCTTTCCTCTGCACATGTCCACATCATCTCAGCCTTGCCTCTCTAACTTTGTCTCCAAACTCCTCAACCTAATCTGTCCCTCTGATATACTCATTTCTAATCCTGTCCTTCCCAATCAGTCCCAATGAAAATCTTAACATCTTCAACTCTGCTACCTCTAGCTCGGCCTCCTATCTTTTTGTCAGTGCAACATCTCCACACCATACATCATAGCAGGTCTCACTACACATCTTGTGAACCTGCTCTTTCACTCTTTCCCTGATGCTTGTCTCCACGTGCTCCACCCTGCCTGCAGTCTCTTCTTCATCTCTTTTGTGCACCTTCCGTTGCTTTGGATGGTTGCCCCAGGTATTTAAACTCTGCTACTTTCACTACCTCTACTCCTTGCAGCTTCACTGTTACACCTGTCTCCTTCTCATTCACACATGCATTCTAACTTGCTTTCACTAACTTTCGTTCCTCTTCTCTCCAGAGCATACTTCTGCCTCTCCAGGTTCTCTTCCACCTGCTCCCTCCTCTTGCTACATGTCACAGTGTCGTCTGTGAATATCGTAGTCCATGGAGATTCCCGTCTGACCTCATCTGTCAACCTGAACATCATCATTGCAAATGAGAAGGGGCTCAGAGCCGATTATAATCCCACCCACACCTTGATCCCATCTGTCACTCCTACCGTACACCTTAACACTTTCTCACTATTCTCATAAATGTCCTGGACCCCTGTCACATACTTCTCTGCTACTCCTGACTTCCTCATGCATTACCATGGTTCCTCTCTTAGCACCCCATCATATGGTTTCTCTAGATCTACAAAGATGCAGTTAAACTCCTTCTGACCGTCGCTATCTATCAGCACTCTCAAAGCAAACATCACACCTGTAGTGCTCTTTCTCAGCATGAAATCGTACTGCTACTTGCTGATCATCACCTCTCTCCTTAATCTTAACCTAAACAAATCTTATGGTATGGTTCATCAGTTTTATCCCCCTGTAGTTACTACAGCTCTGCACGTCAGCCTTGTTGTCAAGTGCACATCTTCTCTGTTCTCCATGCATCCTCTCATTCTCCAAGATTGTATTAAACAATCTGGTTAAAAAGTCTACCACCCTCTCTCCTAGACATCTTCATAACTCTGCAGGTATGTCATCTGGACCAGCCACGTTTCTACTCTTCATCCTCTGTTCTCGCTTCCTCCTTACTAGTCCTCTGCACTTCCAATTCACTACTGTCCTGCAGTCTCTCATTTTCTTCATTCATGAGCTCCTCAAAGTACTTCTTCTATCTTCTAGGCACACTCTCTTTATTTGTTAGTACATTTCCATCTTTATCCTTAATCACTCTAACCTGCTGCACATCCTTTCCAGCTGTATCTCTCTGCTTAGCCAATGTCTCTCATACAACTCACTATTGCGTTTGCCACTTCTCTCTTTGCTGTATGCCTAGCCTCTCAGTACTCCTGTCTACTTTAATCCTCTCCCTAACTTTCCCACTTTCTTTTTTAAACTCATCCTTTGAAAACTTTCCTGTACAGCCTCATTTCACCACCAAGTCTCCTTGTCTTCTTTCCTATGTCCAGAGGATACACCAAACACCTTCTTGGCAGTTTCCCCTCACCATTTCAGCTGTACTTTCTGAGTCATCTGGTAACCACTCAGAGCCAATCTCAACTCCTCCCTGAACTCCTTGAACATTCTTCCTTCTTCACCTTCCACCATTTAATTCTTGGCACTGCCTTCACTTTTTTCTTTTTCATTTCCAACGTCATCCCGTGGACTACCATCTGATGCTGCCGAGCCACATTTCCTCTGACACCATCTTTCAGTCTCCAATCGTGTTAAGATTGCACCTTCTGCAGAGGCTATAGCCCACCTATCCACCTGCACCTTTCTCCACTCTTATACGTCACCCTATGTTCCTCCCTCTTCTTGAAGTGCGTGTTCACCACTGCCATTTTTGTGCTTTTCACAAAATCGACTACCATCTGTCCTCCTGCATTTCTCTCCTTAACATCATACCTACCCAGTATTTCCTCATCACCCGTGTTCCCTTTACCTTAGCCCATTTAAGAAAAGTATTTAATTTTACTATATAAATAAAAAAGAGCTAATAAGCGAAGCAATACATATTCACAGTTTTAATACAGAGAATTCCAAATTCTGACTGCTAAAAACACCACATGCTATCTGTGTTTATTGTTCGATGCGTTATTGCTGCTACCTGGGCTTTCCTCATCATTGTTTAGATGCTGTATTGAAATACATGTTTACTGAAATGTCATTTACTTTTTTGGTATTGTTCAAGAACTTAAAAAAGTGACATTGCAAGGGTTCATCATCTGCATCAAAGCTGCATTTATTCAAACTGAAAACATTTGAACAAAGATAGTAGACTGAAAGTAAATTATTACAAATACACACTGATTAATTTTAACATTGATATTGTGATTTTTGTTTTAATTGGTCTACCTGTTTTATCATTTTTTGTTATTGTTGTCAAAGATGGTTTCAGACTTAAGCAAGGCCTTCATATATGTTTTTTTATTTTTTTGATTAATATGAACTCAGCCATTCATTTCAATTGCAAAATGTTATCTGTTCTGGTAAAAACTAAGCATTTGAACAGAACACAGTGAGTGTTTTTTCTCTGAATGTAAGCAATGAATGTGTGATGGCATTCTTGATTTAAAACGCTTTCTTTAAAAGTATATTTTTTTGTCCTCTGGATTTGGGCATGCTAAAAAAATTATGGCACAACAGCTCTATTAGTGCTGCTACTAATATTAAAAATGTCACTACATGCAGCATCACCTGCCGTTGCTATATCCTTCTCTACTTGACCCTGCTCGCCACTGGAATCAGCCATCAATTACTCTTTTTTCACGTTTCTTTTTTTAACGGTAGTTATTAATTTTATCACTACAGCTAAAGTTAACATTGACATGAGCATTGGTAACAATATTTTTGTATAAAGTTGCCAACTACAATATTATAGCTTAAGCTTGTTTCGTTTCTTTCTTCTTTTCTCACTGACTGATTCCATTCCAACTTTTTTTTTTTTTAGAGCATTTACCATTTGTTCAATAGCATTTTTAAAATAATTATTTGTCTTAATTTGAATATTTCTTGCCTGACCTTTGACATTAATGTGTCAGTGCACTGAAAGACATGTTGGGAGGGAAGGGGTAACAGCAGCACTGCTGCGCTTTCCTTTGAGTATATAGACTATTTGTCACTGTGTAACCCCGAGTCATTTGTGCTGTTGCAACATCAAGTGGACCCCAAGTAGATGGCAGTTTTTCTTTCTGAATATAAACACACATATATATGCAGTGTGTGTGTGTGTGTGTGTGTGTGTATATTCAGAAAGAAAAACTGCCATCTATATCTTTACTTCTTGGAGGTGGGGGCAGCACATATGCCTCATTTGTGTACCTGCTAATATTTCCCTGCTTTTGTGGCTATAGACAGCATACAAAAGATGGACATTATATAAGGATTTTAAAGGTAAAGCCACTTCACAAATGCCTTGTACTGACTTTCTTTCTAGTTGCCAGAAGGGAGGATTAATCAGGTAGCAAGATAATTCTATGGAAAAAAATGACTCACTTGATTTATTACCTCAGTGAACATTTTCCTGATAAGTTTATGGTCTCAATCACAAATTTCAAGTGGTATTAAATAGAACATGAATGTTCATTTTGTAAATTACAGATCCGTGTAGAACAAATGACGAATGAGAAAGGCTACTTTGTGATTGGCAAGTTGCTAACATTTCAGTGTGCAGTGTACCTTGGTTTGTCCGCAACTTGCTCTAAATGTCAAGCTCCAAAAAAAAAAACAAAACATAGATGGCAACAGTTAAAATACAAAAGTCAAGGCTTTAAAATAGGACATCAAGAATCAACAGGGGCCATCGCAGTGGTAACAGTCTAATGCTGCGGCATGTTATTGTATGGACTATGATAATTTATCATCACTATCCTAATGATGATGCACGCCATCATAGGCACACTAACCAGTTCTTGCCTCCTCTGTGTGTGGCTGTGCAAGTGTAATATTGACACATGATACTGGATCTCTTTCCCTCTTACTTTTGGCTAATGGGACGCTAGCATGTCTAAATTGGTCCTCATGTAAGTATATCCTCAGGGAGAGCACAAAAGAACGATCCTACGTGACTTAACTCAGACGTCTGCAAACAAGTTGCTGAAATATTGGTCCTTTACTCAAATGTTCTGGTAAGGTTATGTCCCAAAGCTTCACACCAAACAAAAAGGGAAAAAAAATATATAATTTTTTTTTAAAATCAGCAAAAATATTTATTACACCTTTACAATAAGAAACTCTGCTATCATCTATCATTTTCCTTTATATGTGATTTTCACGGACTTCCAACTCATAGTTGAAAGGTTTTCAAAAGAGATAAGTTATTTTGTGAATATTTATGAGACGGCTTTGACAAAAGCGTTACTTCAGAGTTGTCAAAAATGTTATCCTTGTACAAGGGCTGTAATTTTCACATCAGTGATGACTTCTGGATGCCTTTGCATCTTAACAGAGCATTGAATAATTATCCTGACAGCTGTGCTTCTTAGTGTGCTTTCGTACTCCTTGCCACACTGCATCTACAGTGGATTCATAGCTCGCATGAATATATCAGAATGCTGCAGTCTCAGCTTGCAACAAGAAGCGATTTACAGTGTCTTGAAGGAGTAAAGATACGACGGGGTAACCGAGGAACATGGTGCAGATTTAGGCGTGTTACAGTGAGAGGTTAAGCCTGCCGCTAAAAGCGGCGTGGAAGGAAGCTGACATAGGTGCAGCAGCGCGCCTGTTCTCTTCTGTCGACATTACTTTGTCTTTAGCAGCAATAACATTTTATAGATCTGTTGACACATTGTCCAAGGCACTCATTACACACTGCTCCTTTCTTATCACACTCTGCTAAAATTGGAGTAATGTTTGCCTTCTGTTCATTGGGCATAATGGTCACAGGTTGCATTGAACCAGTGTCTTGCAATATGTTTTCCTAGATAAATTGTGAAATCAGCGCTGCCAGAGGAAGACTTCAGTTACAAACATCAAAGCTGTGGCTTTGCATGGAATATTTATTTTTGTGGTGGCAGCTGTTTCTTCAGTCTTTAATAATACTTTGGCACCAAGCTTTCTGGCAGTAGACTACAATTCCTCCTCCCCAAAACAGAAAATCTATCTGCAGAATAATAATATTTTTCTCTGTTGTCTTTTAAAAGCCACATTGCATGGTTTGCTTTAAAGGGCTGTTTTGAAATGGAAAGAGAAAAAAACAAAAAGAAGAAGTTCGAGCTTGAGGATGTGCACTTAGTGGCAGCATTGGATCCCTCCTGAGCCCCGTGTATATGAGTGACAACTTTTAACTTTTGAAAAATACTGTAGTAGTTTCTCGTCTTGGATATAGAAGACAGTTTAGATTGCAGTCGTACCCTGTCATGTGGCCTGCAATCTCCATCTTTTTTTTTTGGTGTAGGTATTGACAGGTGGGCCAGAGAGAAAAGCCACAGTATTACACCTCCAGCTGTTCCAATTTCTCATCTCTGCTTCTGAATTGATGTTGCCTCTCTGCAAGCTTGAAGCTGAATTAATAATGAAGAAGGCCAATGGGTCACAGAATCCTATTCTCACAGGTATCACCTTGAATTGACTTTGCTCAGGCACTGAGGTAAAAAAGTATAAAGGGAAATCCTACATATTTACTTCTGAAGTTTGTGGAGGAGGATTGTCTGTATCTCATTACTGTATGAAGATGTAGTGGATGCTTTGTGTGTTTTATCTCCAATTTGAACTTGACTGAATTACTCCATGTGTAGGGGAGCTTCCTGGACAATCAAACTATTTTAAATATTGAATTAAAAAAAAAAAACAACTACAAAGGGGCTCTTTGTAGTTATACTTTAAAGTGAACAAGTTGTCAAACTGTGTAGCGCTCTCCTTTCTATTTATTATCTGGGCGTTTTGTGATATCTCATATTTAGGTTTCAGTGTGTCCAAGTACTCAGAAATTAGATCGTTACAAGCCTGTTTTTGTTCATGCAAAGTAATAAAATATGCATCAGCTGGATGCCATTTGTAGCCCTGCCGATCAATACACATGCCTGTTTTTATGAAAATTCTCCAAAGAGGAGCCTTGTCAGCCTGTCAGAGATCATTAGCAAGGCTGCTGGTGTGATAGATTGTGTCTCTGATGGGAAAGAAAATTAGGTAGACCTGACATTAACATCCCATCGCCAATTTTTCATCTGTCTTGTTGTTACCAATTCATGCCACTGGGAAGCGGATGATGAGCAAAGACAAGCATGTTTTTTTTTTCTTTTTCTTTCATTGCTCACTGCTCTAGACCATCAGTTCAGTTTTTGATACATTCAAGGATATCTAACAATAGGCTTTGATAAAGAACCACCTATGTGCCTCAAAGCTATTTGATGAAGAATAAGAAAATCATTACACCAGACAAAAGCTAGTTTGTGATTACCTTTGAAGAAACTATTGCCCTGAAATGGTTATCTCAACATTTCTTTTATGTCGTTGTTGCTGTATATATGGAGGTCATATCTATTTACATTGCTTGGAAACAGCTTCATTTCAGTGCCCAAGTTAATTCCTTTTTTTTTCTCTCCTTTCCAGAAAAGCCCGTCTTTCAGCGTGACCTAAAGCTTCTTTTAACCTTATAAACTGTTTTTCTTGCCAAACATGACATTTTCGTGTAGCTATCGGGAAGAAAATGTCACATCCAATTTGTGCTTTTGTTGCACACTTTTGTTGTTGTTTATTTATACAAGTATTTTAAATTATAATCCATATTTGTACAATATTTGTACTGTTCTCTTAAGGGTTAGTATACCCCAAATAAATTCAACTCTATGAAAGAGCTGTTGTAGGTCTACTGTTTTTTTTTTTTTTTTTAATGGTCAGAGAAGATCAAAAAGGAAAATAAAACAATTGTTCATTTTGCACTAAACAAAGAGACAGCAGAGAAAATAAGACTTTTTTTTTGCCAACAGATGAGCAGTGTAGCCTAAAGATATAATTATTTCACTTTATACTGTTTTGTCATTACAAAATGTTGTTTCTAGTGAACTAGTATCTTTTAGTTATTCTTTTGTAAGCATTTTATAGTTTTTCTTCAAAAAAACAAAAAACAAAAACAGCTGTGCAGAATCACAGTTTTCATTTTAAATAGAGCATTGAAAACTTTCAGTTTTCTGAATTCCATTATAAATCCCTCCCATCTTCTCTATAATGCAGCGTATGAGGAAATGGGGCAGTAGGTGTCACTTTTCCTGCGAGGAAATGCTGGTTTAGCATAGAGCACAAAGTGGTGTTTGCTTTATAGCGCATGGCGACTGCTTCAAAGATTGTGCTCATATTTCAGTGCTGTTGCAGATTTGGATTGGATTTAAACTGCGGCCATATGATGGAGATTTAGTTCTCTTTTACCTCCCGTTTTCCTAAATCCAGTGGACACATTCTCACACTGTCCAGTAAAACCACATTCTTGTGTGTTGGTCACTGAGTGATCCCACTAGAGCAGTCACAGATTCAGTTTTTGCTTTAGGGCATCACAGTGGTGCAGTAGTGTTTTGTCTCTATTTTATATGGCACAAACAGAGCATAATCTTAATAGCAGAGCTGCTTTAGATTGTACCTTTATGCTGGGGGGATAATGTGTGTGAAGAATTTCATCTTGGGCTATAGCTGTGCAAAGACTAAAGCCAGATTGCTTTGTATCTGGCATAGAAATGGCTCAGATGCAGGAATTTATATGCACACATTCAGTACATCAGACAGCATATGGGAGAATTATTTGTCAACAAGGAATTTCACCACTGAAAAAAAGTGAGTTATGTCATAAAACCTGGCCATCTATGTAGCAGAAAGGAGCATTTAAAAAAATGTAGTAAATTTAATGTATATTGCTCAAAAGGAAAAACTTCCTGCAATAGCAACACTGATTTGCAACTCCTTCCTTCCAAGGCACTTCCTCTGACTGCTGTTATTAGGTATGGCCATGGTATCTGTGCAGTAGGGCCTAGGAACAAAAAAAAAAAAAAAACACGTGCAGTGGTTTGAAGTAGAACCTTTACTCTGGGCTCAGAAGGCCTGTTAAAAATTAGTCACTCATTAGGAAATCAAATTTATGTTGTTACTGTGTCACCTTTTTGTCCCTTCTCTGTTAATTTTGGAATTGTAAAACTAAAAGGAGAAGCTCACTTCAAATATTATAATTGTTCATTTTTAGAAAGCTTGTCGGCTCTTGTTTTGTCTCATGTGAATCTCACTTTGATTTTTCCTTAACACTGGGTAATTGATTGTTCTCGGGAGTAGCTTTTACTAGATGTCAGCCAGTGGATGTGTTTACCAAAACTCACCTTAGAAATCCAGAGAAATAGAGTATCACTTTTTATATACATGCATACAGTCAGAAAATAACTTTAAACGTTGGGTTCTTTAAGCAACATTGCACTCACAAATTTCCAACTGTGCCATTAATTTTCTTTGAGGGTGTGTGTCCGGCCTTTGAAAACACCGGACAACTGGCCGGCTCAATTATCGTTCATCTCTCTCTCTCAGTAAAGTGTAGCAGGTGGTGAGCATGCTTATTATCTAAACTGCAAAACTCTGCTCTTCCCATTACAGTTCCACACGCAGATAATTGATAAAGAAAGCTTAAAAAAAAAGGGTAAAAGTGGTAATTTGCTGGCAATAATGGAAGATGACAGTATCACTACTGAAAGCCTCTCCTATATGGACGTCTGTGCAGTTATGCTTTAACTGTAACTGGTATTTAATGTAAATGGTATTTAATCAACATTTACCCAAGAAATCCAAAAGAACATTTAGTTTCAGAAATTCTATTTATAATCAACCACAATTACCTTTGTAACCCATATGATACACTGTGAAATGAACTGAGATATAGGAATGTGATTCTCGAATGACTTAAGGCTTCATTCATAAAGAAAGTAGATTATAGGCAATCAAATTAAATCACTTCGCTGCTCTCTGAACAATTAAAGCAAGGAATCCAGTACACTTTGACAATGTAACAAGTGCCTGATTGAATTTAGAATTTAGATTTAATTTCTTTTTGGTTGTAATTTCAGCTTAAGGTGCATAATTGATAAGGATAATACAGTGATGACTGCGCGTCCTTTCAAGAGCAAACCCTTTATAGCTACTTAATTGAGAATTCCTACAAAGAAGTGAAGAATAGAGCGCAATGTTCTGCTTTACTGAAAAATTGCTTTAAAAGGCTGATGTAGGGTACTAACTTCCTGATTACAGAGAGAGTATGGAGGCATGGCTGCTGAATCCTTTGTCTTTAATTGAGTTTAAATGGCTGAGGTGACACTCAGTTCAGTAAGCATATATGTCATGTTTACAAAACTAATGGGTTTGTACTCAACACTGGAGTAAATTAGTAGCATTGCTGCGTGTTCTCCCTTATAATCCAAACTCTAAAATTGCTGCATAAAACCTTTAAAGACCAGCCGAAGTAAGAGTTTTCTAGAAAGCGTCAAACCACAAAAAAATGCCAGTGGAGCTGCGGTGGAGTTTAGAAGGTTGTTGTAGAAGCCAAACCCACGCTAACTTATTTCTTGCAAGATTTCCTGATCATTAAGCAGTGGGCGGCTCCTGGCATTGTATTAGAACAGCCTGCAAAACACTGCTCATACCAAACCAAGCTGGGCTTGTTCAAATTGACTTTTGACTGAGTGAAACTGCCACATTATCTGATATAATTTGCTGTTTGCCTTCACTGAGATTAAAAAAAAGGATGTATTATTTGGCACAGTAACCACTTTTTTTTTTTTTTTTTTTGGAAGATTTTTAGCATACAAAAGTGATGTTTGACATTTGTCATACAGGTTTACACATACACATTTGTTGCAGTCTTGTGTGTGTGTGTGTGTGTGTGTGTGTGTGTGCGCGCGCGTGCGTGCGTGCAGTTTTTCATTAATCTGTGCATTTTCATTTATGAAAAATAACAAGGAGTGCACAGCTGCAGGTGATTTAGTCATTGAGATGTCTGGCTTTCGTCCCACGGATTTCTCTTAACAGCAAGGACAAGGAGGAATGAGAGCATATGCACTGGATGATTGGCAGAGCTAGTGACAATTAAATTGTAGCTGTTAAGCAAAAGAGAGGATATGGATCATGAGAGATGTCCGCAAACGTCCCGGTGAGTGTCAGCTCTGCCTCTGTCTGCTGTGCCCCTCCAGGCTTAAATGGACAAGCTTTGCTTCAACCTATGCAGACTGTAGTAGGCAATTACGCTATTGCAGCTCTGAGTCTGCTGTTTTTTACTGCTATCTTTTAATTGGAGGAACATGGGAGTCATTTTTATACCAAGGATGAAGATGATGTGCTTTACCTGCCTCTTGCTCGCTACGAATAGAGTGGAAGAGCATAACCATCTCTGTAATATGCTTTCACCTCTAGGCCACAATTTAAATAGTCAGGGATAGTTTGTCCATTGAGGTTACTTTCATTTCACAGGCACGATGCTTCCTTTGTGCTCGCAATGCACAATGGAGTTGTGAGATTTTTTCAGATTTGTCATTAATAGTCCTGTATTTAAAAGCTGCCATCACATTTCTGGAGGGCTTGCATTAATCATATCAGCATAAATGACCAACCTTTTTTTTTTTTTTTCTCAGTGAAGAGGGATAAAACTCAGGGTTAAAGTGATGAGTGCACTGAATGATTGGCAGAGCTGTCAGATAACAGACATATATTTCCTCACTTGTCCTTGCTTCCAGAAGGAAAATTCCCAAGAATTAACTGCAAATCATATTCAATTTGACTGCAATGCCAAATGTTAAATTATGCATTACTTTTTAATTGGCTGTTGGATAGTTGTTATGGGATTTCTTCTGAGAAAGTGTGCTGCAAAAGGTGAGGTCATGTTGTGCCTTGCAGAGGCAGTGCTGGAGGGTTTCCAGAGGTCACGTAGCTGAACAGTAGGAATCTCACTACCTGCTGTGCTGCATCTCCCCTCCACACCTCGTTCTCTACCCACCCACCCTACAATCTCTTGATAGCAGTCAGGCTACCCTCAGGCCAATAAGCAGAACATTTACCACATGTTCAGGCAGCCCTCTTTTTCCTGTATAAATAGTCTTAATATAGTTGCCCTCTTTACAATGAAGATGTTAAAGACAGGACGTGATTTTGACCTTAATCGGTTATTCTACAAATACTTTAATGGAAAAGGTACGTCTGACTAACTGATGACGTCTTTGCAGCCTTTTAAATTTAAATCCAAGAAAATAGATATTTTGTCTCATTCTCTTCAAGTACAAATAATTAGCAAGTCGATATTGTAATTTTCTTATGCATTTTCACACAGTGGAAGGTGAATGTCAGAAGGTAGGCGATTTTAAAATTAAACAGTATGCGTAGCAGATTCACAAAGATTCAGAGGTGGAGGTGTTCTAATTTGCTCCAAAATGACACACATGCCCTTAACTGCGATAAGCAATTCTGAAAATAATAATAATGATCAGGGTCAGAAATTCATTAAAAAAAATTTAATTAAAAGAGTAATAGTGTATAAAGATACCAAAGGATTTTAGTGGATAATATTGAAAATGAACCTATAATTTTGTACACTGAAGTGAAAAAGTTATATAACAGAAAAAAAAAAAACTTAAGGTAAAACCACTCTGTCAACTGACAAAGGTCTTACCTGCTGTAAACTGTAGTCGACATTTGCTTTGACATTTTCTTTGGTGAACTTCCTTCAAGAGCCAGTAATTACATTACTGTGATTTGCTAAACCCTCTGCCATTAAGAAGCTCTGGTCCAACAGTAGTCGTGAAGGTGCATTCACATTTATGACATTAGAAAAGAGACCCCAGGCATATGAAGTTAAAAATAGATAGTTATTGTTACATTAGATGAGTGAATGTTTATAAAATCTGCAAAGGAGAGGCAATATTTGAAAAAAGCTGGGGAACATCCTTTAAGACCATTCTGTCCTGCATAAGCAGAGCTAACAAAAGTAAATTTGCTTGTGTAAAGCAAGCTTGGATAACACATGATTTATCGATTAAAAAGCCGTGAATAAGAGCTGCTGATCACTGAAATTTAGAGAGAATAATTGCTGATTACTAACACACTTGTGTTAGTAACACAAAAAAATAAATGAGTTCTCATAGAATTAAGCTGGAAACGTTTATTTTTTTTAGTGCATTTAATTTTTAGGAGAAATCTGTGCTCTTGGTTTTAAGACTCGCTACATTTTTGTACATGAGCAGAGGCTCAAGCAGACATATACTTAAGACTCCACTAAAATAGTTGCACACTGGTTTTATGGGAAGCTTCAGAACAACTTTAGTCTTCATTGACTTTTTATTTTTTATTTTTTAGCTTCTTAGATTATTCTTGCACACATGCTGTTGACAAATCAGATAAAGAAAGAAGAATAAAATGCCTAATATTAATAGTTACTTTTGCAAAAACTAAATAAATAATGACTTTTACTGTGAATGCTGCTTTCTCTGGAAAGTATTGTTACAATGGTTGCATTATTTTTTTTAACACCTCTTAAGTGCATTCCAATTTAATTACTTATACAATGCTTTTTTTTGTGGGGGGGGGGGGGTGTCCTTGCTCATTGTGTTTCAGTGTGAAGGAAAATAGCTTTCTTTGCATTATACTCTTGGCAATGAAGAATCTTCACCAGCAATTCTACTGATGGCAGCCTACATTTCTGGAGGAGGTACGGAGGAGATGACAGGGTTTCAGAGCTGGAGCTGTTCTACCTATAATCACGAGGAATGTGATGCGTTGGTTCAATAATATGGATGAGCTTGGTCAGCTAATTAATACTCCGAAGGAACACAGTGAGTGTAGTTTGATAGTTTTCATGCAGCATTGCTGCCAGATGTTATCTGGCTTTTCAAGTGCAGGGACGTTAATCGGAGCTGTGAGAAGAAATGGAGAAAGTTTGCATTAGTTGTGAAAATTGCTGTAATCCTGTTATTGTTACTGGAACGTTTCTGCGGCCTGAATATTGGACTGCTAGCCATGGATTGCATCCATATTACTTGCTGATGGAATTGTGTCTTCCATCATTGCTGTTGCTGTTTGAATTGAGTTTGAATCAATCCAAACACTGTTTGGATTCCTCCATCAGCTGACACGGATTTCATTCAATAGATTATATATTGAATCTTGACCACCCTCTCCAGAGCTCACCGGATTTTCCATAACACTTCTTTCAGCTCCACTGAACATACAGAAACTCTGTCCTACCTTTTACCACAGTGCGTCCATTTCATTGTTTTATTTGTTTGCTGATTTTACTTCTTCAATAGTGCCTTATTTTGTGTAGTTTGTGTAGAGTCATTTTGTTTTGTGATCTTGTATTTATTTTATTGAGCTTGTCTATTTATAATATTTTGGCTGCTGTAACACAATATTTTATAAACTTTTGAGTATATCTTATCTAACATGATTACGGAATTAGGAATCTGTTACTGTATAACAGTACTTTGAAATAAGTTGTGTGCAGATTGGGATTACAGTGAAACATTAAAATACGTTACAGTACCAGTTAACCTCAAATCCAGTTCTTCTATTTTGAAACACCTGCAGCGACACTTTACAGTCATACATTGATGGAAGATTTTTTTTTCTTTTGGTGCTGTTTAAAAAAAAAAAATAAAAAGGTACACAAGTTTTTTTTTCTTGATTGTTCATAAATAACAAAACGAAGAACAAAAACAAGCAAACCAATTGTCTCAGAAGAACATCTTTGGCATGTCTTCAAGCACTTTGGATTATGTATCACAAGATGAAGGAATCCCACAGAATAATGGTTGAATTATTTACATGGTTGAAATTCCCTTCGGTAATGTGACTGTAGTGGGAGAACACACGTCTTGAAGCTTTAAATGTATAATTACCTTAACATAATATGAGCCTGATATCTGCTTGTGCACCGTATCGTCAATAACAAGATGACTGGAATTTTTCAAATAAATCGCAGGTGTATTTGAATGAAGCTTGAGTGCTGGTTTTTCAAAGCACTGAGCTCAGGCTTTTGTCGAGGTCCTATAGAGAAGCATTCTGTGGAAGCGTTTTCTTTCACACGGTTTTCTCCCTGATGTAAAATGAGTAACAATTCATCTCAGCAGCTTGCAATTCGCTTTAAACTTATTAAACTTTTAAAATACAAAATAAGTGACCTTCTCATGTGAAATCACTAAGTTGCATTGCCTGCTATTACAGTAGCCATACAGCATTCATAATAAGCAGTACGCCCATCTGACTGCAGCTAAGATGTCATGTCTAGCCGACATTAGTGTCATCTCACTGCACCTGGTGATTCATGCTAGTAGGCTGTAGGCACTTTGAAGTATCAGCTTTGAACCTTGTTTCTGATGATGCTCACTGTACTAATGAGTTTCTTATAACCCAACACATGGCCTGCCCACTATGCCAACTGCTGCATAAACGGTGGACATGATGAAGGATGTGTTGCCAAAGTTGCAACTGTTGCTACCTCCCCCACCTGCCAGTGACATAGGTTATCCTTGCTTTTTTTTTTTTTCTTTGAAGAAATGCATGATTGTAAGGTCATCTTGGCTTCCAGCCAAACATTTAGAATTTGTGAAGAGATGGGGTTGGTTAATAGTACTGTCCACATAGAGTGGTGCAGATTTAATTGGAGACCTAGTCATTGCAGTTAGGTGTCACTCCACTCTGTCTCTCCCTTGTGTTATATAGTCACAATGCTTTTTGACCATTATTAAATGACACGATGTCCTCTATTAGCTCTTATTTATTTCCATCCATGAAATCTTGTTGCTTAGAAAAAAGCACTCATTTGGATTCCAGTTAATTGTTATACACTGTTTAGTGAGATGGTGGCTATACAAAATAGATTACATCTTTGTATTCAAATATATCATTGGATAATGGTACTAAATGGTTTATTTGTCTAACAAGCGAGTCAGTGTTGCTGCTATTATCTTAGATCAATAAGATTGATATTTCTGTTGCGAGGAACATCGAGATTGCACCATAGCAAAGCCAGAAACAAACTGATATCACACTGTTAGGAAGCTGGAGTGTGGGTGCTTGTTTGTGTCTATGTGGAGCAGTGATTAATGCTGATGCACTGAGGGAGGCCAGGATAAAACAGTTATGCCTAAAGCAACCTCTGAGACCCAGCTAGCCTGCAGCCACACCCTCGAGGCACCATTGCACTCCCTTCAGTATAACCAGAGGACTTGCTAAAAGGTGTGACAACTTTATTCTTTTGGTTATGCTTTGTAGATGCTGACGCGCTGCTACTTTGAGTGCAACTGTTAGTCTTCCTAAAAATGAAATGCTTTGATAGGTCAATGTAAAAATAGATCTTTCAATCAATAATTTGTCAAACTGTGATCTGCCAGTTAATGTCAATATTTTAGTTTCAGGTTCTTCACTGCAAACGGTAAAACGAGTAAAGATTAACCAGTGTGACTGTTTTCTTTCATGATTTCACTTTTCAAATTCCTGCTTTTTGGTCTTTTTCTGTTTTGTCTTTTGTGTAAAAGACAAACAGAAAAATAAGGCAGAACGGTACACAGAACAGAAACGGCTGTGAGCTTGTTGTCATGCAGTATTTTTGTCCTTATGGCTATGTTATACCATAAGAAGTTATATTATAGTGGGAATAAAACAATGCATACTTCATTAAAGTGCCATAGCGCAGCTGTAATTTGTGTATACTCGTATGTCAAAGACCAATGTAGGAGATGTAGGTCTTTTAGCGTATGTATAGTGCCGTGCTAAATGGGCATTTAGCTACTAAATGGTTCTTACACAGGTGTGTGTGTGGGTGTGTGTGTGTGCCTGTGCGAGCATATTTTGTGCTTATTTAGTGCGTGCACAAAGGAGTGAACATGTGTCCAATAGACTGACAGCTGCATTTAGGTTGAGACAAAATAGTGTGTCAAAATGAGGATAAAGAGGGTGACCGTGTTAGTGATAATAATGAGGCCTTTGTCACACTTAAATGATTAAATGTTTCAGATCAGATAGGGCCAGATAGGTCTGGATAGCTTTTCCCCCTAATAAATGAAGTCATTATTTAAAAACTGCACTTTGTATTTTCTTGGGTTATCTTTGTCTGATATTAGAATTTGATGATCTGAAACAAGTAAGTGTAACAAACACACAAAAAACAAAGAAATCAGGAAGGGGGAAAATGTTTTTTTCACGACACTGTATATTAAGAAATATCAAAAATACCCCATTTGCCGAAATAACACAGAGTGATACAGTACAGACTGATACTGATACAGTATCTCCCAAAAATACAGTTGAGCAGAGCAAAACTAGAAAATTAGAAATGACCTGGCAGACTGAAGAGTTCAAAACTTGTATTAAAAAATGTTTCCTTGTCAACACTCAAAAATAGATTCCGTGACCCATTACCACAGATTGAAAGGGTTCACCAAGAGACACAAACCATCCATTCAAAGGAACAGGGTACATCTGGACAGGCTGTCAGTTCATCACGGGGAAGCTGCAAGCCATTAAGCCCAAAAACCAGAAATTTGACAGACAGACAGAAATAAAACAATGAAAATTAGAAAGAGTAGAAATAAAATGAACATCAGACGTGCCAGAGCACACCTTCTCATCTATCTAAGCACACTGGTTGTTCTGTTATGACTTTGGCATGCACGACTTCAGATGGAACTGGCACACAGGCATTTACTGCTGAGAAGTATCGTGGTGAGAGAGAGAGAGCGATAAACAGGACCGTTGTGTTTGCTCAGATTCAGCCACACTATTCAAGGAAAGCTATGCCATCTCATCATCCAGCACATTGGCCACCAACAATCCTAAACATATAGCAGAGCAACAAAAGAGTTTTTTTTTTTTTTAAAAGCCTATATCAATTCTTGAATGGTGGAGTCGATAACTTATTATGAATTAGACTCAGCTGCATTTCACTTGCTGAAAGACCAGGATAAAGGCACAGAGGGCCCACAACAAGCTAGAGCTAAAGGTGGCTGCAGTGAAAGCATTTGGGAACATATCAAAAAAAGATTAAAAAAAAAAGCATCTTCCAATGTCAAGATGTTGGGCAATAAGTTGAGGGGTTTTCCACAAAATGCTCTTCACTATTAACATAAACCTGTATAAATCAAAGCATTTATTTCAATTATGTCATTAATAGACCCTGAAAACAACAACAACAAAAAAGTGCAACGTTCCTAATACTTGTGATCTGAATTGTTGGACTGGACTCCCTTTTGTCTTTTTCCACAAAAGAACCCCGTGGCAGCGATTGATTACTGTTCTGCTGATTCCTGTAGACCTGCTGGGTTGTGCAAATGCCTTTAGATGTGTGGTGCATTTTTAATGCGTCAATGGGGACCTAAGGCAGAATTATTATGGACTAAATTACAGCCACATTACTCCGGTAGTGGAAAAATTATGTATTTTCGAGGCTTTTAGCTGCAGTTCTTGACATTAGGCACGACACATGGTTGATTCCCTAAATAGTAAATGTCACGTGATGGATGCTGAAAACACACACTCTGACTTTTTATCTGACATCAGCAACATAATTCCACATAATATCCTGAGATCTGGACTACTGGTAAAAGAGAGCCTCCCCTTTCATTAGTGAGCACTGTGTCCGTGTGGTGTCAGAAGTTATCATCATCATCGTCGTCATCGTCATAGTAAAATAAACGCGGTTTTAAGACATTTTAATGAGACGCTACTGTGATCAGAAAGGTGACAATGAGTTTCATTAAAGGTTGTTGCACACAATGTGCACTTGATGTCTGAGGAAGATCAATTTCCGGTGTGGTGCTGCAGTGCTGCAGGGGAGCATAAGTTGTGTAGTGCTCCACACCAGTCACATTGTGAAGAGAAACTGTTTGAGTTAACACACCGAGACCTGAACTGCATTGTGCCCAGAGACGACGCGTCTTTGCTGCACAAAAGGTTGGGCTTTGTTTTTGCAGCAGTTTCTTGAGCACTGTCATGCACCACAGCTGGCTGTCCCTGAAACTGTGGCTGACCAGGGCAAAACAAAATCACCTGAATAGCAATGAGGCTTCCTGTTACTGTCAGAGAAATGCATTCCATTATACAACTGCATTTTGAAGCCCAGAACGGTTGAAACCTCGCAGCACTGAAGTGCCGCTTATCAAAATAAAACACTGATCTGTGAAACGTCAAAGTCCAATCATCTAAAACAAGCGCACCAAAAACAAAAAAAGGAACAGTGTGTTTACAAGTGCTGTTCTCATTATTCCCATGTCTCTCTTTTTTTTTTTTAACATTCTGATGAGCTTAACTGACCTTCAGGTGATACTAATCATCCGTAGCTAATTACTGGCCTACCTGAGTAAACAATGTGTTTTTCCATACTGCAATCCAAACATTAACCATCACACTCAAGTGGAAGGTTGTAATTAGTCAGATAACAATAATTAAAGTTTGAAGTAGAGACTGCCGGCTACTAGAAAGGACTCTCTTACATTATTAATGATCTAAAGTGATATTTTCTAAACAGACAAGGGCATCTTGAGTTTTAAGTAAACTCCACGCTGTGATTTTTAAGAAACTTCAGTTGAGAGTTAATCTCCAAGGACCCGAGGAGAGGTACAGACTCGGGTCATAATTCTCATTAAGCACATACGAGCATTCCCATGTAACTGCTTTGATGTTGTCATGAAGTTTTTGTTTTTTTACTTAATTGATAAAATAGCATTAAAATTGAGAAGCTGCTAAATCCTGTGACTAAAATGCGACGCTAATACGTACAAATTTTGTTTCAGTTGCACAGTATGTGAGGAGATTTTGAGATTTGCGCAGAGATAACGATTTGTTTGAATTCATTTATTTTTCCAGTGCTACCTATCAAATAATACCAAAACAAAGTAGCTGCTCTGCAAATATCAGTACGCCATCTTTGTGACAAACAGACCACGGAGCAATAATGAGCCGTCTCTTCAGTAAGTTGCTTTCCTCCTGGTCAGAGTCCAGCTCCATCTCTAGTGTCTTGGAGAGCACTTGGAAATGTTACCCCTTGTTGTGCTCAGGATGAGAAATTCAGCTGAACTATATCAAGCACAGCCATAATATGAAGTTGGCCAGTGAGCCAAACACGAGACAGTAAAGCCTGGGGCTAGCTGCTTAGCACCAGCTGAGATAAAGGAATTAAGAGTGAGATGTTTACCTTAAAAATTAATCAGGGATAATGTTTTTTTTTTAATGCTTTGGGCAGCTTTAGCTTTAAGCACAACTTCATTGTTTTTAGATCAGTGATCAATGGAAATATAGTGATTTAGGTTGGTTGTTTTTTTTTTTCCCTTGTAAGGGAAAATATACACTTACCGCCATTATTGCATTATTTCTGCTTTTCTGTTGTTGTTGCTAAGCTCTGTAGGATGATGACTAAGATTTAGCCCAAGCAAAGCCAATCTGTTTTCCTTCTATCCTTTGGACAGCATGGTGACGCAGTGGTTAGCACTGTTGCCTCGCAGCAAGAAGGTCCTGGGTTTGAATCCACCGTCCGGCCGGGGCGTTCTCGCTGTGTCTGTGTGGGTTCTGTCTGGGTTGTGGGGTTAGCCTAACTAAATTTCCCAGGTGTGCATGGTTGTCTGTCTCTCTGTGTTAGCCCTGTGGCAGACTGGCGACCTGTGCAGAGTGTACCCTTCCTCCCAGCCTATGGCAGCTGGGATAGGTTCCAGCCCCTCCACGACCCTAAATTGGATAAGTGGAAGAAATGAATGAATTTGCTTACTTTAATTTTCAGTAATTTGGCTTGTGCTTTAACCATACAGAGCTGAATAGAAACAGGCAGCAGAAAATGCGTGTAGAGGAAATTCACTGTTTTTTGGAAGCAGATAACTTTTACTCTTTCCAAATGTGACATTGACAACTTGGAATAAAACTCTAACAGCTGATTTGTTTTATTTTTTATTTTTTTTAACAGAATACTAGGGACTAGTACCACTTTTGCTAAGTGGCCAATGGATAGGCATTAACAGCTAGTGGAGAAGAATGGACAGAGTATGGGTCACAAATGAGGAGCGCGCTTTATCACAGGTTGGATTTCCTGTTTCAGCAGAGGTTGGCAGAATCTTTTGAAAAAATTTATGACCTGTTTTTGAGTGTTATTTTTTTGAAGGTCTCTGTAGGCCAGTTTCATTGGGGGGCATCGCTTGATTTAAATCATTCATCAACTTTGTGTGAAGTGGATAAGCATGATTAACAAATTTGCCGGTATATTTTGTCTCAATGCTTCACTTCATCTTCACGTCTGACAGACCTGCTCTACCGACCTCATCACTCATTTTGCGCAAACCTGCCCAAATGAGTCACTTAGTAGTGAATTGGAGTCCCCTTAGCCTATGAAAAACATTCAAACTAATTTATTGTTAGGCACCAAAACAATTACTGTATTGTCATTTCACTTTCAGCACAAGTTTTCTCGCAGGACTGGTGCAGTTAGAGATGAACTAAAACATGCAGAAAATATTAATTCTAGACCTCTATCATTCCATTCCTATCCATCCCTCTGAGGATGCTTGCAGCTAATTTGCCCTTGAAGCTACATTTTTATTGTTAAGACTGGAGGGCTTTTCTTTCATCTCAGGCTTGCCTGTACTGCACATTTGGAGTAAGCCTGATGTATGTGCAGTGAAAGGCCAAATGGAGCTTTGCATTGAGAGGGAATTGGATATGCTGCCAGATTCTCACATAGAATACATCCCACAGTTTGGCTGCTATGTTTGGCTAGCGTGCGATCAGGTAGAGAAACATCCAGGATATTGGGCTGTCATTTGGCAGTGAATGTCTCTATAAAGGTTACCCCAAGAAGTGTACAAATTACAGGGTCACCTTTCACTCTTTGTTAAAGGAGGGATTTTCAGAGGTAAATGAAACTGCTTAGTTGTCATATAAACAAAATCTCTAAGAGATGAGTAAATGTAAACTATATGATAATATCCAAGACCATGGTTTAAAAAGAAATAATGAAGAATAGGCAGACAGGAGGTTTAAAACTGTTACTTTCAGACTGTTACTTTCTTCAGCCTCAGCAGTTCATTTAATACATTACTGCATATTACATCACCATGTATTATTGTAATGAGCATTTTTCTCCTCACAGTATATTTTATTTTTCTCCTTTCATTTAATTTGTGGAAAGACACAATTAAGGTATTGGTTATATTACCAATTCAATTTTATTCATATAGCGCCAAACAACCTCACCTCAAGGCAAAGACCCTACAGTAATACAGAGATAAGCCCCACAAGCACTTGGTGACAGTGGGAAGGAAAAACTCCCTTTTAACAGGAAGAAACCTTCAGCGGAACCAGGCTCAGGGAGGGGAGGTCATCTGTTTTGACTAGTTGGGGTGAGGGGAGGGAGATTTGCAAACCATTGCATTATTTTTTTTTAATTTACATTTTACACAGTGTTCCAACTTTTTTTTTTTTGGAATTTGGGTCGTATAAAAATGTCATTTTTTTAATTTAAAAAAAGTTAAGTAATGTAATTTAAAAATAAAACTGCCCTTTAGTGTTTGACGTTATAATTTTTTAGGTTTTGTTTTAATAATGAATTTTAACTGCCATCAATTAACATGCAGAGGATGTCACAATAGTTTTTGTGTGCAGTAAGTTGAAGCACTGTTAGTCAGGTGATCAGAGCAACCTGCATGGGAACCTGAGACACAAATCACAGGGCAATAAATTCTACAAATGCTTCTTGGTGCTTTTACGGCTTTCGGTGTGCACTCGCGATGGCGGCTAAACAAGATGAACACAGAAACATTTTTAATCATATCAGAGCTTTTCTCATCTGTCTGTGGTGGGGCAGTAATTGAATGGTTTAAAGGGTTCAAAAGTGTTCCAACTTAAAATTAACAGCCTAAGGTGCAGGCTCTTTCACACTCCCAGTGTAAATTATGTCTTTAGTTTCCTCTGATCCATTCATTTCCCTTAACTGCATATCTAGCAATTCTCCGTCCTGCCTGTCACCATTTAACACCGTTAAGAAGTGATTTAACAGCTTGTAAATAAACAATCGGAAACATGAAATGAAAAAATAAAAAAAAAAGGCTTTTTAAGCAAGTAACCAGATTTACTAAATGGAGCAAATTAGCATGTGTGCCTGCGAGAGTGGAAAGTTCTGCAGATGATCTATTAACAATGTGCTAATTTATAAACAAAGATGCAGGCAGTTAATTTCAAGAATGACCAGCTTTCAACCAAGAGCAGAGCAAATTAGCAGGTCATAATCAAGCAGATGGAATAAGGGAGCAAGCTGTCTGCTAACCTAAATAATGTTAAGACACGCATGTGTTTCTCTCCGGAAGCAGCATGGCAATTTAGATCAATTTAGAGGATCTATCCAGAGGCGGGATTAAAAACTATTCCACCACATCAACCTGAATTTGTGATAGAACTGTTTGCGTAGCAGAACACAACACATTGTGCACTGTCAGATTGCGAGCCATCAGTGCGTTAATGATTTTGCTGCTACGTGCGCTTCACTCGTTTTTTGTTTTTTTTGTATGTGTGTTTTTTTCCCCAGCAGGTTGTGTGAGGCTGAAAGTATTTATTGAAGTTAACGTTATATACTGTAACATTCAGACATCAATCGAACATACTTCAGATCTGGCTGATTCCCAAGATTGGTTCACACTGCAAACCCATCGCTCACTGTAAAAAGTACAAGAGGCATCCTTGTATGTGTCTTGCATCGGGATTCCTCTCCTCCCTCTATTTCTCTGACGCTTCACTGCAAGTCCAGTTCTGTTCTGTTACACTGAGATGCCATTATTACTGAGGAGCAGAAATGTGTGGGGCCTAAACGTGCACGGTGAGGACTCGGTGAAGATCTGCAAGATAGAGCCAAAGTTCTGGCACCGCACTCACAGCTTTGAGCTGTCCGCTTGTTCTGATAACATCTCCTCCTCTTATCCCAAATAAATGAACATTCCTAACAACAACTGTCACAACCGCATCGGATGCAAAATAAGACGCGCTTTTCTTTGGCAATAAATTCAGTGCAATTTGCACTGAATTGTGTGCCACAAACCTTAATAATGTTTGCTTGTCATGTTTGTTTGATTCATTTAAATTACTCTCCTTCCAGAATTTCACACAGACAGACAAATGCATGTGTAAAAAAAATGACAGATGCAAAAACACAGTAACTCTGCTCATGCCTTCAGCCCCAACCACTGCTGTTTCTGGCAACTCCCGCTGGGAATCAAAGGCATTTTGTGCTGAAGAGAACATTGTATGTCTGGTAAATAGCTATATGGATTTTTAAAAAAAATTGTTCCATATTGCTAACCCATACCAAATACACTGTGTACACATTTATTAGATAAACTTTGTTGGTTTAACCTTAACTCTAACACAGACTGCCCACCAAGTGAGTGTCAAATTGGGTTTGCTTGTTTTAATGATGAAAATACTGCATATTAGCACCTGTTACATTTAATGAAGTTAATGCAAAATATGTTTGAAGGTTTAAGTGTTTGTTAAATGTATATTCTTCTAAATGTTGTATTGTCTTTGATTCTTTTTTTTTATGAAAAGCACTTTGTGACTCACATCTGCGAAAATCTGCGTTTAAATAATCCCATGACTGCATAAATGCACGTAATATTAAAGGATAGCTTGATGCTTGCTATAAAAATATTGCAGCAGTTGCATAAGTGGTGATATTTTGGGGTTTTTGACCTGTGGTTACTAAGAAACTGTGACAAGTGGCATTTCGGCCTGTGCTCTTCAGTGAGTGGCAAATGGGTGATGAAGGTTCAACTTGCCAGGTGGGAAAGCATTTCAAGCAGGGAGAGTGGGAACTAGAGTCACCTTGCCTGGGGGGGAAACTTATGCACTTTCTGGAGTAACTCGGTGTTGGCGCTGAGGACGTGGAGTCAGTGACTCATGCTGGCCCAAGGCCACTGGAGTCTGTCACCTTCAGATGGCCATTTGCCCATTGGTGGAGAGACACTTTGTCTGCTGGTGCTCACAGGGTGGGCCTCACATGAGCAGGTGGCACACAAACATGCCAACGGGGATGTCTTTTTTTGGCATCACTCTTTAATAAACATGGAAATCTTAGAATATTTTCATTCTGCACTGAAGGCATAGACCGAGCTGATTTTTGATTACAGATGGGTGTTTGAGACATTTGATGTGACAGTGGTACTTATCCCTTGATTATTAACCCTTGACTCATTAAGCTGAAAGATTTGGAAGGCAAAAAAATGCACCAATGTAGTTCAGAGCATCCACTGTGATGTGAAACAACATTAGATATATACAAATCTGTGTCCCTTTTATATATCATTCAGCTACAAAGAGCTGAATGGTGTATGGGTGAATCCTTGGTGGTGTGCCGGGTTATTAATTGAGATCATCAATAACAACAGACTCTGTTTCGGTCTCGTGAGATCATTCGTCATGTGAGGTCAGTGCAACCAGGCAAGAGAAAATAGGGCAGATCTGGTCATTGTAAGCAGGGTCTTGTAGAACTGGAAATTTACTATACCCTCTCTAAAGTGACAAAGTGCCATAACATCAGCCATGCTCTGGTGTGAAATTACAACAGCATGTTTCTGCCTGTGGTCATGTGCATGGCTGACAAATCCAATCAGGTATTAGACATGTCTCTTTTCCTGTGTGTATGTTTTTTTTGGCTTTTTTCCACCTTCTTGTCTTTGAATTTGTGGTTAAAAACTATAACTGGAATTTAAGAAGGAAGGAATTTAAGTGCAAAAAGTTATTTTGTTTAAAAAGAATGCACTATTGTGACTTTGACTGTGACTATTCTTTAAAATTACTATATATATATATATATATA